>VDFB02000008.1:326991994-327092133 GCA_007258455.2 Sequoia sempervirens
TTAAAATAACTTTATTATAATGTGAGTGTGTTATGAATAAGTAGAGACATGGCCATTTAGCAAGAAATAATGTGCTCACATTATAATGCAAGCGTATTTTGTATTGCACTAAAATGGGTTAAAAAACATAATATACCCGTGATGTCGGCCCACATTCTGTATATTCTCCTGGTTTTGCGCATGCTCCGACAAAAAGTAGCTTTTTGGTGATTGAGTGAAGTGTGCATGCATGATTTTTAGATTCCACCACCTTTTTCATGATATTTCCATCACCTTTGCATGAAATAGCAAATTTTTCATGCTGAAAGGAATATAACATCAATTCAAGTTTGAATTACAGTGATAATTGATATACAATTGAAGTTTGGAGGGGAACAAGCTTTTGAAAAAGTTAAATTTTTGAGGAGTTTGAGGAAAGAAGAAGCAAAGGCTACATAATTGGGTAGAACTCCTCCATTTGAAACTTTGGTTTTTCAGGTATGTGAAGTCTTTGTGCATTTTCTTTCATTCTACTATGGCTTGCTTTCATTTTTGTTGTTTTTCTTATTCCATGTTGATCAAATTGTTTGTTTGTCATGTTACAACCTTGTGTTTTCAATGGATATTTTAAATTAAACAATTCTATACACTTTCCTATTGTATTTTTTAACCACATCTCTTTGAGGCATTTTCTTAAATTTAACAATTGACTTTCTTTGTGTATGCTTCCAAATCTTTCATTGAGGTATTTTGTCAAACAATTATACAAACCAGCTGATTTCCTTGTCTATGCTACCCAATTTTCCATACATGTCTCTAAAAACTTGGAATATACTCCTAATGTAGTAGGGGGAGGCCTACAACACACAAACACACAATTCCAATCTACAAATAAAATTTCAATTTACAATTTCATCACGACCTCTTCTTTCAACAAATTCACATTGTTCAAGTTGTAGCATATCAAAGTCACTCAATCGAGTATAATTCCCCACACAACCTTCTCACTTCTTAGAAAACCCCCAAATCCAAAAATAGTCTTTACTTAGGTCTCAAAACAAAAGATTTTCTAGGTTTTAGGACCTTGCATGCTCAAATATGTTTCCACTACAAAAACCCTCAATTTGCTCATAAATATCTAGGGTTTTCTATATTTCACAACTCAAAGGCCTTCCAAGCCTCACCAAAGTATCAAACAAGTTTTTCAAGGTCTGAAAAAACAAAATAAACCTTCACTAGGCCTTTAGCCTCATTAGATCTCAAAAACACCACTTTGGTTCCTCCTTTTCATGCCAAAAACTCAGATTCTTAGCCTAAGATAACATCACCAGCCCTATAGATGCCTTACCACTATTAAAAGAAATATGAAACTTGAAAAAAACATATTATAGGCCTTTCCTCCAAATCATGGGTCACCACAGTAGGAGGAAAGGCTCCATCTTGAAATTAAAGTAAAACTCATACCCTACTGGTCTGTACAGGCTGATCATGAAGAATGGAGTTTTTTGTTCACCAAAACAACCAAAGGAGTCTCAAAATAGATTGAAGTTCAAGTTAAGACTTGCCACTACACTGATTTGTTGTTCTATAGACCTAGGACCATTTAGACACCTTTATTTTACCCATTACAGAGCCTTTCAACATATCCAACAATCACCAATGCTTGTTTTGTACCAAATCGCACAAATTATTAAATTTTCTACACTTTTAAGGGCCCAAATTAGACCACTTTTACAAAGGGACCACCTTCAAAACGTGTACAAATCTCTTGAAACCTTGGGCCAGCACTTTATATCTATCAAAACTTCAAATTATAACATTAGATTGCAGAGATTCAATCATTTACCACCCAAACCATAAAACCCTCTCCCTAGGCTTAGAAACTGTATGTTTTATTGAATGTAGCACTTGCCAAACACTCCAAAACTTGAAACTATTGAAACAAGCCTAATATACCTTATTCATTCTCAATCTAACATAAGATAATGCTGCACAACTCAGAAACTCAATTTCAGTCACCAAAAGCTCAATTTTGTTAAAGAAAACTCAACATTTCCTCATTTGGTTTGACACCCAATCCAAGATCATCTTCTATTCAAGTTTATCATGGCCTTTTATAATGTTTCCCTCTTAAAAAAAAGCACTTCAACTTCGAAAAATAACATTTGAAAGAGGTGACCATTGGTCTCCCTCTTTAATAGACTTTTGCAACCCTTCACTATTAGTTAATTTGACTTGACTTAGCACTTTTTGCACAGGTAAAATTATTCATCATGCCAAAGAAACAAACTGTTAAAAGGAAAAAGTTAACAAATGATCAGCTCCAAGCCTTTAGAGATAAAGAGAAAAAATGGATGAGGGAATATCATAAAAATAAAAAAATTGGGAACAATTGACGAAAACAAGCCAGTTGAAGAGGAACCTCAACCTTCAAAAAGAGAAAAGAAATTGGCAGCACAAAGGGCACGAATATGAAAGATTCATGCTAGGGGAGATACAAATATTGTAGTTGGAGACACACCCTCTACCACAAGTGAATACAAAGGGACACCATTAAGCACAAGTGAATATGGAGGGGCGCCATCTACCACAAGTGAGTATGGTTGGACACCATCCACCACATCTGAAGTTGACAGTACATCATCACTCAGATTTGAAGAACAAGGTATGCCATCATCCCCACATGAACCTCAAGGTATGTATTCTATTCCACCCTCAGATGAAGGTACGCAATCTAGCCCACATCAATTAAATATTGATGAAATTGCTAATGTTGAAATGTATCTACCTAAGAGAACACCACCTAGAATTTTGCGTAGAAAGCCAAATTTTTTTATTAATATTGATGAGGATATTTTGCAACACATGGAAGGTAAGATTCTAGAATGCACTTGTAGAATATATGCTGATAATGTTTGGAAAATGTTGTTTGAAAGGCTAAATGAGACCGAAAGATGTCAACTATTTGTTCAAATGATGCGGGGTTTAAAGTACAGAAACATCATGAAGACTATTAGGTTGAGAACATCGAATGCATCAAGTGAAAACACTATTGTGAAGAATCTAATGGATGCTTATGAGAGTGTGGGTAAGACCTCACACTCAAAGGATAGTAATGTCACCCGACATGTCATTACATTGACTTTGGTAAGCTATCAAACAAAGAGATCTCGTCTCATTAAAAGGACAAGTGAAAAAATGGGAATTAGTAGAAATTTTTTATCAAAATCCATTCAAAGGCGACAAAGAATTGAGGGCACCGATTCAAATGAATTATGGGAATTCTTGGGAAGACTGCCACATAAAGATTAAAAATTTGTTAAAGCATTGAGAATGCTAATTGAAGATTATTGGAAGAATAATACAAGGCAATCTCTGAATCAAAGGGATGTCGTAAGAAGGAGAATCGATAGTCGAAACCATGAGCCATATCCAAAGCATTTTTTGGATATGACTCAAACCCAATTTTTTCATAAATTTCAAAAACATTATCCTCAAATTAGTATTTCTCAAAGATTTTTTGAAATTCTTAAACCTTTTTATGTCAAGATAAATCACACATGCACTACTTGTTGTTGTAGACTACATATTGAATTTGCTAACCATTATGATGTTTATCGTTCTATATGTTTAGATTTGCATACTAATGATGTTTTGTAGGATTGTGGCATAGAAGCCCCACCAAAATCTTCAAGAGAGTTCTTATCAAAAAATTTATGTCAAATAGAGGATGGCCAAATATTCTACAAGAAAACATGCTTGGATGGTTCATGCGAGCATTGTGGTGGCTTGCAACGAATGCCAGTATGTCAACATATGGAAAGCACAAATGAGATGGGGCATAAACTAGTAGATTTCAAGAAGTATAAAATAGTGGCATATGCTACAAAAGATGGGTCTCAAGCAAAAAGGCGTGATTTGGTTATTGAGAAGATTCCAGTGTATCAGTTTATGTCCATGTTTCGTGAGAATCTAGTGTATGAGTATGCAAGGAATACCCATAGAGCCCGATGGTTTGAGACACAATTCAAGCTATGCAAGGACACCTTTCCAGTTGGCAGCATAGTATCAATGGTTGACTTTGTAGAGAACTACACTCTACATTCACAGTGTGAGGTGCAGTCATAGTATTACAACTCCACATAGGTTTCAATATTTGTGCACATAGCATTCATTCATGCAGCTGATAGTACAGAGGACCAAAGGAAGGTATTGAGGGAGTATCACTTTTATATTAGTGATGATAACACACATTCTCTAGATTTCATGCAAGGTTGTTTCCAGATGTTCTATAGTGATTTGGCTTAGAGGGGCATAGCATACACTCAGCATATAATATAGTCTGATAACTATGCAACACAGTTCAAGAACGTGGACATGTTCTATTGGTTGTGTAGGATGCATCTCACTACAGGTGTTCAACATATGTAGAAATTTTGTGAGGCCGAGCAAGGAAAGGGGGAGCATGATGGTGTAGGAGCATGCGTGAAAAGAGCATTAGCACGAGAAGAGTTGAAGTATAAAGGCAGTGAAAAGTTGACATATGCAAGTTCAATTGTCGAGTGGTGTAATGCTTCGATGGGTCTAGGTAATGAAGGTATGTCTTCAATTCGTATATTTTTATGGTTGATGGATGATACTAACATTGCACCATATGAGGATTTTTGTACACTAACAGGATTGAGTGAGCTACACTCTTTCCTTAGCTCAAATGCAGGTTCATGGAGTATCGATACACATTAGATGGCATGCTTTTGTTCTTCATGTACAATGCAAACCTGGAATGATTGTGAATTATGGGAGTGGGTTGACAAATGGTTGACAAGTTATCTTATCCCACTTCACACATATCGCCCTCTGACGGCATTGGAACTAACACAGATGGAATCATCGATCAACTTTGACCATGTATTAGATCTAGTTCAACCAGGTAATATATCTACTTGCTTAGTTTTTCAAATTCCATATTGTTATCTTACTTTGTACTGTATTCATAATGTTGACTAATTTCAAGTTATTTTATGCACATATCAATGCAGGGCATGTTTATGTAGTTATTGCATATGAAGAAAATGAAGAGGGAACAAACTATTACTTGTGTCATTGTGATGAGGCCAAAAGGAAATTGGAAGCCCCAGTTATAGATAGAGAAAACATCAAATACCCTATAGGCTTAGTTGTTGTTACTGGAACGTGACTTAGAAGGTACCCACATAAGAGTGTTAAACATTGGCTATTTGAGGATTTTGACATGCATCGTAAGATTATTCATTACTCAAACCTTGTTGTGGCATCCAAAGTTCATTTGAGCAAATATGGGGGTAGACCTTTGAACAAGACCTTGTGGAAGGTCCGTGAGTATGACCATGAGGCAATACTTGACACAATAAAGAGTAGAATAGATCTAGATGGTTCATTGGATTAATTTTCAAGTGTATGCACAATGGTTCTTATTAATTTATACTTTTATCCACATTAATTTGTTTGATGCCAATGCTATCATGTCTTATTTTACTTTGCATATCTGTAAGTAACCTGGTAAACATTGAATGGTGTCCCCTTGTAAAAAATGCAGATTTATGAGCCATCCAAGAGAATCTCATGCATAAAAGCAATGCAACATCCCTATTTTTATTATGAAGCCAAATCTCAACTATGATTGTCAACCATTACAAAAGTGTGTGAAGCTTGGTGAGGGAATTTCAAGTTATTCATTTGAAGTTAACCTCATCATGAGCACCTATGATGTAGAAATTATAGGAGCATCTTGAATTTCAAGATATTCTAGATTCATGAGAGGTGTTGTGTGCAATTGGTATCTTGGAACTCGCAGTGAAGATTTATGAGCAGGAGTGACTAAGTTGAGAGACTGCCATGCCTATCTGTAAGTGCCTTCCATCCATTTTCATTTCATTTCCATTTTGGACATGAGTTGTTTCTTTTTATTCTTTTACTTTTCCTATCTATAACTAAACTAGTAAAAATTGATTGGTCTCTCCTTGTAGAAAATGGTGATTTTGGAGCCACTGAAGAGAATCTCAGCCAAAAAATCAATGCAGCATCCTTATTTTGATGATCTTGACAAATCTCAATTTTGATTTAAAGACGTTATAAAAGAGTGTGTGAAGCTTTGTGAGGGAATCTCAAGTTTCTCATTTGAAGTTAACCTCTAAATGAGAACCTATGATGCAGAAATTATAAGAGAATCTTGAATGTACGAGTGACATTGTAAAATATTATGAGAAAAAAGTACCTAATGCATTGTAATGAGATTTACTTGTAATGAAATTTACTGAAATAATGAAATTTGGTGTAGGGGCACCAAGGTTATTGAGCAAATTCGGTTCATGGAAATCTTTTAAGATAGTTTTGTGTTTTGAGTTTTGTCAATTGAATAAGGTCATAACACATCCACAATTGATTTATAATGTAATAAGTCATGTTAGTTACAAAAAGAACAGTTAGGCATGATTGGAAAGATGTAGAATCATTTGTAAAGGCTATTTAAAGCCTCTTGAAGGCTATTTAAGTCAATATTTGAATTTGTAGCCTTTTGAAGGAAAATATTTGAATATGGTTGTAAATGTACTATTAGTGAGATTAAGATTGTTAACCTTCAGAGAGTAGCAATATTAAAGTAAAATTTAAGCCTTCCGAGATTGAGATTGAGATTAACACTCTCTGAAGGTTAACAATCTCAATCTCTAAAGGTTAACAATCTCAATCTCACTAATATTGAGATTGTTAACCTTCAGAGAGTAGCAATATTTAAATTTTAGAGAATTCCTCTCAAGGACCATCTCATCATCAATATAGAATCTACTCAAACCCCCAACACCATTCCCAAGCCAGACATACAAGGTTTCTTTGTAATTTCTTGGAGATCTTCAAACTGGCCTACAAAAAGGCTACAAAATTAGCCCTGTTTTACAAAGAAACTGCTCTTTAAAATTCTTCTAACCCCACAAGCTCTTGCATAGTCATCAAATAGGTCACAAAACTCCCAATTACATAGGTTTTAGAAAATAACTCAACCTCTAAGCCATAATTGATTAAAACCCTCAATTTTCTAACAAATACGTAGGGTTTTTAGCATCTCACCACTCCAAGGCCATCCAAACCTCACCAAAGCATCAAACAAGTTTTTTAGGGTCTACACACACATAATAAACCTTCACCTAGCCTTTATACTCAATAGATATCAAAAACATCACTTTGGTTCCTCCATTTCAAGCCAAAATCTCACATTCTCAACCTAAAACAACATCACCAGCCCTATAAACGCCTTACCATTATTAAAAGAGTTAAGGAAACTTGAAAAAAACACATTGTAAACCTTTGGTTTGATTCAAAATTCACCACAGTAGGAGGAAGGGCTCCATCACAAAAATTAAAGTAAACTCAAACCATGCTGGTCTATACAGGCTGAATAAAGCAAAATGGATTTTCCTTTCACTAAAACAACCAAAGGTGTATCAAAATAGATTGAAATATAGGTTAAGACCTTCCACAAAAAATTTTCATGAATTTATTTTCATAAGAGGCCTATACTAGGCTGTACACAGAGAAAAGAAACTGAAAACTCAGAAAAATGTTGAAATTCCATAGTTTTAGGCATTGTGAAGAGCACCAATCTTAAAAAAAACTATTGATTGAACCCCCATTCATGATTGAATGATTTTTTTAATACATTTCAAATGAGAATCATCTCCCTTCAATGCCCATAACTACCTTTGAACGACCAAACCTTTATTAAGCCTACAAATACTAGTATTTATTATTTAAGAATGGTTTTGCTTACTAAGCTTTATCATGCAAATTTAATAATCTAAAGGCCTAGGACCACTTAGACACCCTTATAACATAACTTTTAGACTCTTTCTCTGAATGCCCACCTAATTTTTACACAATTTTCCTTTATTTCAATATCAACAATTATTTAATTCAAGAGTGCTTTTGCACATTTGTCCACCCTAACCTACTAATTCCCAAAGTACATAAAAGATTGGTCTATTAGACCTTATTCAAGACAAAAAGACCTCAACATACTAAAATTTACCAACTATCCTCCCAATTTACCATAAAAAAATCACAAATTGAGCGTGATGTGTGGGTGCTCCTGCACCATTCAGCTTTCAAAAACAAAGTTAATTAGCCTAGCAAACGTCTAGATCAAGCTAGCATTTGGTGGAAGAGGAAGAAAGATGACTGGAACTCTAGAGGCACACCATACTAGATTTTGGTATTGAACCATGAGATTAGAAGAGAGATTTGATATCATGTATCAAAACATTAAGCATGCATTCTTCCAACCAACGGAGAAGGAGATGATTACTTTGCTTCATTTCCATTTTCATAAGCATATCAAGGCATGGGAACCAAGAAGACCAAGGATGTCAAGTTTTATGTGGAGGTAATGGATATGGTCCAAACTTTAGGAAGGTCAAGAAGGTTAATTTATGATCTTGATGAAATTGAGGAAGAACAACAAGAGAGGGACATGAAAAATAAAATCAATACAGAGTTTTAAGGTTTTGTCAAGCGAGTAAGAGAGCTATGGGAGCAACCTCATCTAAAAGATTTTGAACTAGATTTTGATATGTACCATTTAGAGAGCTTGGTTTTCATGGAGTTCCTTTCAAAGCCTCTAATTTTATTATTCTTATGGTAAAATGTTTGGTAGAGTTGGTGGAAGTACCTTTCTTAGTAGTAATCGCTATTAGTGAGATTGAGATTGTTAACCTTGAGAGAGTAGGACTTGGGAAAAAGGAATTTGATATGGCTATTTATTTCAAATACTTCAAGCAGGATGTACTCTACATTGATTCCATTCCTCAATCTTCACTTGATGGCATCAAGGAATGGTTGAACTCCATGGTTATAAAGTATTATGAAAGCATAATGAACTTGTACTAGCAGCCAATTTTGAAGACTATTACTGATGATTCAAAACACATCAACTATGTGGTATAGATGATTAAATCCCAAAGATGATTTGTAGCAATGAAAGAGTTTGAAAAGGAAAAGAGAGCTATATTGGTGACTCAGAAGAAACTTCAACTTTCAAAAAAAAAAGTGAATTAGACTGGCAAATGTGTGGATCAGGCCAACATTTGGCCAGAAGAGGAAGAAAGATGACCGGAATTCTGGTGGCCCACCATACTAGATCTCATTATTCAACCATGAGAGTAGATGAGAGAGTTGATATCATGTATCAAAACATTAAGCATGCATTCTTCTAGCTAGCGGAGAAGGAGATGATTACTTTGCTTCATTTTTATTTGCATAACCATATCTAGGCATGAGAACCAAGAAGACCAAGGATGCTGAGTTTTATGTGGAGGTAATTGATGTGATTCAAAATTTAGGAGGGACAAGAAGGTCAATGTATGATTGGTGTAGGAGCACCATTCAGTAGGTTTTGTTCATCAAGACAAATAAGGAGTAGAATGTCATCAATTTACTAAAATAGGCCCGAACTTGTACATTTGAAGGTTTTCAGTCAATAAAAATGGCTTTTTGACCCATTCCTCTTTCTATAGCATCTGTAACCCAAGGAATGGCTCTACACTAACATTATTAAGGTGTGGGAATGATGTGTTAGTGTTGGGAAGGTCTGAAAGTGGCATGGGTGTGAAACCCATGTGCATAAAAGTGAGTTTTCTTTAAGAAAAATGGTGGTTTTGAAGAGTTAAATTGTGTTTTTGTGTAGGGTAGCATTATTTTATAATTTTTTGAGCTTGTGTAGGGTATCAAAAACTTGTTTGAGTAATTTTTAGGTTGTTGTTAGCTTTGGAAGTATCATTTTCAATAAACCCCTAGGGTTTAGGCTACAATAGAGGGTTTTGTGGTTTACCCATTGTACGGTGGTATAACTGAGATTTTATTGTGGATTTTCAAGTTTTGACACTTTAGAATTGCTTCCCCAAGAGTTGGTAAGGTTTGGATAAGTTTAGAGTATAGACCCTTTGCTCAACCGGATTGATCCCTTAAGGGTCCAAATGGAAAAATGGCTGCAAACTTCAGCATGAAGTTACTCTAACACCATGATGTTTAGAACCTTCTCGTTTGATTTGATGGGATCATGTTGTAGCCATCTATAATAACCTCTCTCATTTTACGTTATCTCAGAGTGGTTTTCCCATGGTGTCCAGTTTTCAGTTGATGAAAAAAGTGTCAAATGGAAGTAGTGGAAAGTTGCAAAGTGGTGCAACTTTCATTTTGCAACTCGTGTGACCAAATGGATTGTTCCAACATGTCTTAATAGGAATTTTTACACTATGCATGGTCCTTGTTCCCACCAAAACACGCGGAATCACTCTAAGCTATGTTCGACCGGATCAATCCCTTAAGGGTCCAAAGGGAAAAATAGTTGTAAACTTCAACATGAGGTTACTTGAACACCGTGATGCTTAGAATATTCTTGTTTGATCTAATGGGATTATTTTTGGCCCCTCTACAATAACCTCTCTCGGTTTTCATTAACTCGGAGTGGTTTTCCCGTGGTGTCCAGTTTTCAGTTGATGAAAAAAGTGTTAAATGGAAGTAGTGGAAAGTTGCAAAGTGGTGCAACTTTCGTTCTGCAACTTGTGTGACCAAACAAAATGTTTCAATGCATATGAATAGGAATTTTTATGCTAGGTATGCTCCTCTTTCGCACCCAAACACACGGAATCGATTCGAGCTATGTTCAACCGGATCAATCCCTTAAGGGTCCAAAGGGAAAAATGGCTGCAAACTTCAGGATGACGTTACTCGGACACCGTGATGATTAGAAACTTCTCATCTAATACGATGGAATCATGTTGGGCCCCTCTAAAATAACCTCTTTTGGTTTTCATTATCTCAAAGTGGTTTTCTCGTGGTGTCCAATTTTCAATTGATGAAAAAGAGTCAAATAGAAGCAGTGGAAAGTTGCAAAGTGGTGCAACTTTCGTTCTACAACTCGTGTGACCACACGGACTATTCTGACATGTCTAAATAGGAATTTTTATGCTAGGAATGGTCCTCTTTCACACCCAAACACATGGAATTGCTCTGAGCTATGTTCAACTGGATCGATCCCTTAAGGGTCCAAAGGGAAAAATGACTATAAACTTCAGTATAAGGTTACTCAGACACCGTGATGCTTAGAAACTTCTCATTTGATCTGATGGGATCATGTTGGGCCCCTCTATAGTAGCCTCTCTCAATTTTCATTATCTCATAGTGGTTTTCCTATGGTGTCCAGTTTTTAGTTGATGAAAAAAGTGTCAAATGGAAGCAGTGGAAAGTGGCAAAGTGGTGCAAGTTTCGTTCTACAACTCATGTGACCAAACATAATGTTCTAACATGTCTAAATAGGCATTTTTATGCTAGGAATTGTCCTCTTTCGCACCCAAACATGTGGAATCGCTCTGAGCTATGTTCAACTGGATTGATCCCTTAAGGGTCCAAGGGGAAAGATGGCTAAAAAATTCAACATGAGGTTATTTGGACACCATGATGCTTAGAAACTTCTCGTCTAATCACATGGGATTGTGTTGGTCCCCTTTACAATAATCTCTCTCAGTTTTCATTATCTTAGAGTGGTTTTCCTGTGGTGTCCAAATTTCAATTGATGGAAAAAGTGTCAAATGGAAGCAGTGGAAAGTTGCAAAGTGGTGCAACTTTCATTCTACAACTCACGTGACCAAACAAACTATTCCAACGCATCTGAATAGGAATTTTCATGCTAGGCATGGTCCTCTTTCTCACCCAAACATGCAGAATCACTCTGAACTATGTTCAACCGAATTGATCCCTTAAGGGTTTGAGTGTAGTATGTTGAAATAGGCCATTCCACCTATTGTTCAGGTTGTGTCTCTGTGATATGGGCTTGATGTAAGTAGTATAGGGATTAGAAATAAGAAAATAGTATTAGTAAGGGCATTGAAAGAGATTACTAACATTGCCCCTGTTGAAAATTCAAAATTGAGGCCCCTTAAAAGCAAGGCTAGAAGAGGTGAAAAGAATAAATTACTTGAAAATAAGTTACAATAGGTTAGAAATAGGGTGAGATTGTGGAGTTTGATATGTTCAAAAGGTTTGCAAGGACAGGGGAGGTCAAAATTATGTTATGGAATGACATGCCATAGTTGGAAAATAGGGGTTTTGAATTAAAAAGAGAGGTTTGAGGGAGTAAATGTGGGTAAAGTCAAGGGGAAACATAATTTGGTGGTCAATTAAGTTTGTGTAGGAAAAATGAAGAGTTTTGGAATAGGTTTTGAGGTCTAGGTTTGGGGGTTTGGTTCACCGGTTTGGCCAAAATTTTCTATTGATTTTCATGGCATTCCACCACCATTGAGACCACATTTCTTTGAGGCTTTTATTCAAACAGCTCGCTGCCTAGTTTATGCTATTTCTTATTATTATGCTTTGATAGATTTTTTCCAAGCATCCATAGCTTGTTTGGAAGCACCTACTTTAGGATTTTAGCCATAGCAACAATGAGGTGAACTATTTGATAAAATGATTTGGTAAACATGTATGAAAAATGTGGTAGCATAGACAAGGAAATGAACTATTTGAAAAAATGCCTCAAAGAAATGTGGTCTCATGGTGATGGAATGCCATGACAATCCATAGCTTGTTTGAAAGCACCTGTTTTAGGATTTTAGCAATAGCAGCAAGGCAATGAACTGTTTGATAAAATGCTTTGATAGACATGTATGAAAAATGTGTTAGCATAGACAAGGCAATGAACTTTTTGAAAAAATGCCTCCAAGAAATGAGGTATCATGGTGATGGAATTCCATGACAATCAAAAGCATTTGATTGCCATGGAATTCCATCACCATGAGACCTCATTTTTTACTATCATGGAATTCCATCACCATGAGGCCTCATTTCTTTGAAGCATTTTTTTAGAGATTTCACTGCCTTGTCTATGATATTGCTTACTATTATGCTTTTGATAGATTTTTTCCAAGCATCCATAGCTTGTTCAAAGCACTTGTTTTAGGATTTCAACCATAGCAACAAGGCAGTGAACTATTTGAAAAAATTATTTGGTAGACATGTATCAAAAATGTGGTAGTATAGACAAGGTAGTGAATTATTTGAAAAAATGCCTCAAAGAAATGTGGTCTCATAGAATGCCATGACAAGCAAATGCAATTGGGAGCTGCTCCTAGTTATTAGTTATGCAATGTGAAGTAATTGCATAACTGCTTAGGTTGACTTTTAAAAACTATATTGTAATTGAAATTTTGTCATCTATCAACATCTAGTTATTAGTTATGCAATGTGAAGCAATGCTTTGAGTTTGAAATATGTGCAATGCAATGTAATCAACAATATGAATATAAACTACAAAAATCTATTTTTACAATTTATTAGTTAAAATATTTATTTTATTTGCTCTCTATATCTCTATGGTATGGAAATGCCTTTAATTTTTTATTTTTTTAAAATTATCTCTTGTTCTACTTTTTTTTACCTTTCTTTTTAAATCTGATTTTTTTCCAATTTTTTCTAGACTTTTTCCCCATTTTTTCAAAAAATCTTATACTTTTGGTTTGTCGACTTTTTCCCCAAAATATTTTTTCTGCTGTGGTATAAATACATATCTTTTTGTAATATCAAGGATACTTTTTGAAACATCCATACATTGCTAATCTAAAAGGAAAAGTCTTTTTCCTAATCTGTATGTAGCCATGCATTTGACATTGTCAAAAAGAGCAAATATGGACACCATCAATAAAAAAGATTTGTATTAACCAAATAGCCATGTATGCATACATCAATATATGTCGATATAAGTATAAAATATAGTTACAAAATAGCCATATAGGCTTACGAGAATGCCATATAGGTATACAATGTCAAATATATCCAATACAAGATATGTACAAAATTGCCATGTCTAGGCATACAACAAAGGGCTCTGGAATCAAAATTCATTTCTCTCCATGCTCTGGAAATAAATTATTTCCCTTTGTTTGGCGATCCGATGGCGATAATTTTGTCACTCATTTTTTATGTGCTCGAGGAGTGCTCCTACTTCACCTCCTATGGTTTAGCTCCTAGTGAAGTTTTAACTGTTACATAAGAAGTAAAGACATTAATATATACAAATTACATTATAAAAAAATGATATATTTAACAAAATAATCACTTACGGCCATCTCATGATCACTCTCCATGATGGAAATAATTACATGCCGATACTCAGGCATGCTCAAGTCCTGTACAAATCATCCAAATAGGAATTAAACTACAAATCACTAATGGTTTGATTTTTCACTAGAACTAACATCTATAACAACGAATGTAAATTGAAATTTAGTAATTTTCATCATACCTCCTCTATCAAATCCATCGAGGATTGTATAGTAGATGAAACATCGATATCCATTTCCCTTGTAACATTTGGAGGTGTTTCCACAACCAACATCTGAAAATAAAACAACAAATTATTCAATCACAAAAAAGTTACAATAGCGATCCACGTCATGACTTATAATGTATGAGATCTAATGAACAAAATTTTGAGTAAAAGTATTAAACTATATATTTTTGGTAGGTCTTGGCAATTTGATAGGAAGACCAAGCATGATGGGGAGAAGGACACATACTCCATTGTGAAGGATGGGAAGACTTACAACCTTTCACCTCTCCTAGAAGAAGACAAGGAAAAGCATGAAGGGCCTCATGTTTTTATGGTGGGTGAGAAGGAGTTCATGAATACCTTGAATGAAGGAGGAGGAAGAGGATTCTTCCTAATTATGAAGCCAAAAAGTGAAGCAAATCTACCCACAAAGAAGAAGGAAGATGCACCAAAGGAAGTCCAAGAGTTGTGGGAAAGGTACAAGGACATAATGGTGAATGAATTATCTAGTTCCCTACCTCCCATTAGGGATATAAGCCACCATATTGATCTGATTCTAGGGGCTACATTTCCCAATAAGGCTGCATACAAGATGACACCTGCTCAAAATGAGGAGATTGCAAGACAATTGCAAGAGTTGATGGATAAAGGGTTAGTCAGGAAGAGTTTGAGCCCATGTGTTATTCCTACTGTCCTAACACCAAGGAAGGATGGGGATTGGAGGCTTTGCATTGATTCAAGATCCATTAATAGGATCACAATTAGATATAGGTTCTCGATGCCAAGAATGGAGGACCTCATGGATTGTCTATTAGGAGCATCTTACTTTTCCCAGATTGATCTAAAGAGTAGGTACCATCCGATAAGGATCAGAGAGGGGGTATGAATGGAAGACAACTTTTAAGACTAATGAAGGGCTCTATGAGTGGTTGGTGATGCCCTTTGGGTTATCAAATGCCTCTAGTACATTTTTGTGCCTTATGAATGAGGTATTGAGACCTTTCATTGGAAAGTGTGTTGTATTTTATTTAGATAACATCCTTGTGTTTAGCAGGTCTAAAGAAGAACATTTGAAGCACCTTCACATGGTACTAAGGAGGTTACAAGAGGAGAAGCTGCTAATCAACATGGAAAAGTGTGAATTCATGAAGGAAGAACTAGTCTACCTTGGTTTTGTCATCTCCAAGGGAAGTTTGAAGATGGATCCTTCAAAGGTGGATGATATTCTTACTTGGCTAACACCAAAATCCATGGCCTAAGATGTGAGAAGCTTCCATGGACTTGCAAGATTTTATAGAAAGTTCATCAAGAACTTTAGCCAAATTTGTGCACCAATCTTGGACACCATCAAAGGAGGTAACAATGGTAATTTTTCTTGGACCAATGAGGTTGATAAAGGGTTTGAATATTTGAAAATGAGAGTAGCACAACAGCCTATACTTGTGCTCCCTAATTTTGATAATTTTCTTACCATTGAGTGTGATGCTAGCAATCAAGCAATAGGGGTTGTTTTGAGCCAAGAAGGTAGACCAGTTGCATTTTTCAGTGAGAGGCTGAATGAAGCAAAGAGGAAGTATTTTTCCTATAATTTGGAATTGTAAGCTATGGTCCAAGCCCTCAAAAAGTGGAGGCACTACTTGTTACCTAAATAATTTGTTGTTTATACTGATAATCATGCCTTGAGTTTTTTGAATGCACAAGACAAACTTAGTCATAGGCACATGAAGTGGGTAGAGTCTTTGCAAGCCTATACTTTCACAATAAAGCATAAGAAGGGCCAAGCAAATAAGGTGGCAGATGCTCTCAGTAGAAGGGAACTTGTAGTGCAAGAGATCCAACTCCAAAGCATGGGGGTTGAAGCATTGAAGGATATGTATCATGACGATTCAAATTTCAAGGAGGTATACAATGTTTGTGAGCAGCATTTGAATTCTTTTCATGGTGAATTCTCTAAATTTTTATTATAGAATGGTTTTCTCTTCAAAGGAAGCTAATTGTGTGTGTGTAAATGCTCAATGGGGGACAATATCATAAAGGAGAAACACAGTGGGAGTCTTGGAGGTCACTTTGGCCTTGACAAGACTGTGGAACAAGTTAGGAGATTCTACTATTGGCCAAAGTTGTAGGTGGATGTGAGAAGGTATGTGGAAGGCTGCACAATATGTCAAAGGGCAAAGGGAACTTCACCAAATGCAAGACTCTATTAGCCACTGCCCATTCCCAATAGGCCTTGGGAGTGTGTAAGTATGGACTTTGTCTTGGGGTTGCCTAGAACCCAAAGAGGTTTTGATATTATCTTTGTGGTAGTTGATATATTTAGTAAGATGGCACATTTTCTTCCTTGCAAATGCACCAATAATGCATCTCATATAGAAGGTCTCTTCTTTAAGGAGGTTGTTAGGATACATGGACTACATTTAAGCATTGTTTTTAATAGGGATTCTAAATTCATTGGTCACTTTTGGAGGACCTTATGGAAGAAACTCAAGGCAAAAATATGTCCTTTAGTTCAGCAAACCATCCACAAACAGATGGATAAACTGAAGTGGTGAATAGATCACTGGGAAACCTCTTATGATGCCTTACCAAGGAGCATGGACAAGCTTGGGATCTAATTTTACCTTAGGCTGAATTTGCATATAATGACTCCATGAATAGGAGCATTGGTAGAAGCCCTTTTGAAGTAGTCTATGGCATGCACCCTAGAGGGGTCTATGAACTAAGAGATCTACAAGGAGATGCTAAGAGAAGTGCTCAAGGTGAGGACTTTGTTGTTACAATCAGGGATATTCATCAACAAGTGAAGGAGACCCTTCAAAAGAATGTTGAGAAGTATAAGGAAAAGGCAGATTTAAAGAAGAGGAATGTACAATTCAAGGTTGGAGACTTGGTGATGGCACACTTGAATAAGGAGAGACTTCCAAATACCAAACTCATGATGAAGAAGATAAAACCTTGCAAGGTGGTCCACAAGTTTTGCCAAAATGCTTATGAAATAGAGCTACCTCCCAGGGTGGCAATCTCTCCTATCTTCAACATTTCTGACTTGTATCCTTTCAAATCTTCTATGAATGTAGGTGATGGATCAGGTACAATAGAAGTGGAGGATGAAGATTGGGTGAAGGAAATAGCCCCCATCCAACCTATGACTCTTGAATGCATCCTAGACACCAAGGAGACAAAGAAGACTAGAAGGAAGGTTTACAAGGAATACCTGGTCAAATGGCAAGGTCTACCTAAAGAGGATGCAACATGGATGTCAAAAAATGATATTAAGCAGCATGAAACTATTGTAGAAGACCTGATCTCAAAGAGGACTTGAGATCTTTTTCTTGCTTGGGAGTATGGTGCAGGAGCACCCATGGGTCTAAGGGACCTAGAATAATTTTTCATGTTTTGTTTCTTGGTTTATGGATGGAATAAGGTCTTATGGACCATTTCAATGCTTTGTAGTAGGTCTTCTAGGTTTTTGGTTGAGTTTTTGGTCTTGGTGACCAACTTCTTTGTACAACAAGGTCTCCATCCTCCTTTATAAGTCTAGTGCATCTTGGAAAAATAAGGAAAGAGGATGCATTGTTGTATTTAGAAACTTAAGGGGAGTCACCTTACCTTTTTACAAGGTTTTAAATTCCTTTGACACATTTTGGAAGGCTCTTTGTGGTCGAGTTGGTAGAAGTTGCTCACATTGCCTTAACTAGGCAATTACAAGTCAAAGCATGAGATTAGTTGTTTTCCAACGTCTCTCTTTTCAAAAGATAGTTGAAAGAAGTTGGAGGGAGTTTTTAAGACTTCAAATATGCCTCTCTTGGTCAAGTAAAGGTTGATGTTGATGTTTTGAAGAAGTTTCAATAAGAAGTTTGTTGTTTTTCTTGTGTTTTTATGAAGAATTTGTTGATCTTGTACTTGGTATAGACTGTATGTTCACTTTCATGCTCCAAGCCCATAATGGTTGGATAGGTAATTGAATAATATTTCCTTTGGAATTGGAGTGGTGAGATTTCATTGACTATCAAGGGAGATATTCCAATTTCTCTATCGGGTGGTCTGAAAACCCTTAAAATCAAGGTTTTGGGTGAAAAAAGTATATTTCTTCCATTCCCACATTGTAAAATTTCTAAATCTCGGTGGGATGGAAGATATAAGGTTTTACTATCATGTCCTGTCCTCAATTTTTTGGAGAATTGAAGACTCATTTTTGGAAGTTGTGCATGAATTTTGGCTTGACATCTCAATGTGGCAAGCATAATTGACAAGCAAAAAAATGAGTTTTTGCTTGATTTTGAAGAATCTATTTAAGAGGAACTTAGGAATGGTGGAAACAGGTGTGGAGAATGTGTAGGAGTCTAAATTTTGGCTTTGGGATGAAGGGGTGAGCCTAGATAGTCAAGACCTAGGTGTAGGTCTGTGAATTAGGTCTTTTGGAGCAGCAGTAGAAAGGGCCATTGTGAGTGATGTTTTGATAGTCAAGAGGAAGGGTTTTGGAACCTTGTAGGGGTCCATATTAGGGTTCTGAATCCATAGGTTTGGTTTCTTACCATTCTTCCTTATTTTTTTATTCTTACTTTCCTATCGGGTAACGGTTGCAAGCCTTAAGAGAGAGTGAGGTCTAAGTCACCATAGTGATGAGTGTTTGTTGTAACCTATATGCTAGTGGGTTGTTGAACCCTATTTTTACTTAATGAGACATGATCCAAAAATTTTCAAGCTTTGTGAGTGGTCTGAGTTGTGAACCCTAGGTGTGTAGGGTTGATCTCTTAAAGAATAGTGGAGTTTAGGAGTCCTCATAAGAGTATTTGAGAAGCATTCAGTGGAGTGACTTTGCCATTTTTGATTGAGAGTTTTCCTTCCCTACCACTCTACATCATTTCTAAAGCTTATGCAAGCTTTCCATGGTGTTTGTAATGGTGGCAAGAGTATTTAAGGTGTGTAAGTACCTTATGCAATAAACCCTCCTTTGTAGGGCTTGATTTGTGCATAGAATAAGCTTAGTCAATAAACATGATGTGAGTAATGTCTCGGAAGTCAAATGAAATGATTGAGGTGTAAATGGTTGATTGTAGCATCTTGGTCTTAAGGAACTAGTTGGTAAAAGTGAAAATTTGGTGAGTTGTTTAAGGAATTGAAAGATTCAGAGCTCTTTATCAGGGTTTTTCTTTGAATTCAGATAAATTGATGATGGCAAAGGTGTGTTAGGATCTGATGGATATAGGTTGTAACATGAAAGATTGGTTTTTGGTTATTTTTCCTAGGTAAAGAAAATTGAGTGGAAGGGTACCTTGGTGAATGATGAAAGGGTGGATTGTTTAGTGACTCTAATTAGGTTTCTTGTGCATGGATTGAAGTCATTTTTGCTAATAAATAAGATGTTTGAAGCTTGAGGATGATAAGAAGTATTGAAATGAGTTGGCTTGTTGTTTCCAAGTGTGGTTTGCAAATGAAAAAATGTGATTTTTTTATGAAAAGAGAAATAAGTTTTAGATGCTTATTCAATTTGATCTTCTCTTGATTCAATTGGGTCAGATGTTGGTGTAGGAGCACCTAGGTCATCAAATACTTTTCAATTTTGCAAAAGGGATGAGTGTTCAAATTTGTATTGAGTCAATCACGAAAGGTCATGGAAAAATGATGTAAAGCATGTTCAAGTTCATATGAGGTCTTATTTGAATGTATTTAAGGTTATGGGTAAGTTCTAGGTGGTCAAAGTGGGAAAATGCAAATAATGCAATAATGTTTAATATTGTTAAAAGTTGTTAAATTGACAAAAACAAGGAAATCAGGCATATTAAGGGTTAAAAGGGGTAGTTTCAACTGATGGAAAGATAGTTATGGAAAAGGAAATATCTTTAAAAGGCATGTAAAGGTGAGAAAAGGTAGAAGTTTGTGTTCTTGTAATTAGATTTTGAAATAAAAATTCCCTGTTTCTAAGTTTGTAGCATTACTCCATTGTTTTGTTTTCTTGTGTTGGAAATTTAGGAACACCCAAAGTTAAATCATAGTGTGAATACATTTAAAGAGGAGTTAGTTTCCAATTTCAAGAGTTGGAGTTGGTTAGTTTTAGGAAACAAAAGAATAAGAGGCAGTTTTAGTGCCTAATAGAGTCCTTTTAGAAGCAAGTTTGAGAGTCCAATAGGGTTTTTCTTCACTACTCCACTAATGTAGGTCAAGTAAATTGGTGGAGTAGGTTAATGTTAGGATTTTTTGCACATTTTGATGATTGTAAGTGTAGGGAAAAGCAAGAATAACATGGTGGAGTTGTTGCTACACTAGAAAATAGAGGATTTTCCTACACAAAGTGATGCTACAGTCATGGTTCATGAATAAATAAAGCTTGCAGAGGCTTGGAAATGATGCATAAGGTCTTGGTAGACATAAGCAATCATGTTCCAGGTGGTGGCTAGAGAAATAGAGGTTTGCAAGAGTATTTTTCACAAAACCCTCCTTGATTTGTGCTTTTACACCCTATAAATGAGGGCTTATTGGATTAGAACATTTTCATGGTTTTCAATCCCTATAATTGGTGAAATATTGAGTTATAAGACATTATTGAAGACTTTTTTGAGGTTTTGAGTGATTTGGAATGGTTTTGAAAGGGTCTCCTTTGTAAAATAGGCCTAATCTACTAGCCTTTCTTCAGAGGACAGTATGAAATCTGATGATTTTATTTATGTCAAACGTCTAATAACTTTGATATGTTGTGATGTGCTGGAAATTATTTCTAAATGTGCATTGATTTTTTTAATAAGATTTGAGATAGGAATGTAACTACCCGATTCAATGGTTGACAGACCTACTAGAGGAATATGATATTATCTGATCAAAACAAAGATGTTTGTTTAAACAATGGAAAGGATGATATTGAGTGCTTTTTTGCTATCAAAATAATGATATGATTGATTTTACTAAATTTTGTTAAGGTGTATAAGATAGGTTTGGTGACTTTGATGCTCGAATGGGTGAGTATTATGAAGCCTTTTGAGCAAATTGGTGATTAACCACAAGATGATAATCAAGATTCTGTTGTAGTAGGAGTTTGTAACCTATAAATAGACTACTGTAGTCAAAATATGGTGAGTACAATGCTTGATAATGGAATGATAACAGTGAGGTATGGTTTAGTTGATTTGTTGCCTTGGTGAATAAATGAAAGGATGAATTGTTCAAGTGTCAATAATCAGGTTTATGTTGTTTTTATGGTGGTTGAAAATGATGTGAATCTAATTGATTAAGTCAAAGTCTTCTTTAACATGTTTTTTATTTGAATGAGTCAATTGGAATACTGATTAGTGGAATGATGAATGATGGCCTATGGAATGGCTAAGATAATTTGAGTGGATTTTGGTTGAATGAAAAGTAAATTTCTGATGAAATTATATTTGATCTTCTCTTGATTCTATTTGGGATTGAAATCCCTTGAAGAAATGATGTTAATGGTGTTTGTTGGATGCTCTACATCAAATGTACCTTGAAGATTGAGTGTTTTGATATGATGCTCTACATCACTAACTACCTTGTCTATGCTATTGCTTACTATTATGGTTTCATAGATTTTTTCCAAGCATCCATAGTTTTTCATGTTGGTGCACCTTTGCAAGCAATTGCCTCCATGTGAAGTAATTGCATCGTGTTGCTTATGTTGACTTTCTAAACAACTATATTGTATAGTTGAAATTTTGTTATCTATCAATATCTAGTTATTAGTTATGGAATTTAAAGTAATGCTTTGAGTTTGAATGATTTGTAATGCAATGTAACCGAAAATATGAATATAAACTACACAAATCTATTAAGTAGAATTCATTAGTTAAGTTCTCTTTATTCTATATTACCTCTATGTACATTTGAGTGAATCCACTGGCACTAGGAGGTGTACTGCAGAAATAAGTAGGTGGAGGACCGGTGTATCCAATCTCAACACTGTGACCCTACAATTTTATTAAAATAATAAAACTAAATTAGTTAATCTTGCATTTTAGAATCAAAATTTAATAAATTAAATTTAATGAACATGTTGACTTTTACCTGACTATCAATGCCATATGCACAATGCAAAATGTCAGCCATCCTCTCCATCCCTGTAGCAGCATATGGATCCTGTGTAGCAGCATACAGATCCTATGTAGCAGCATACAGATCCTGCGTAGTAGCATACGGATCCTACGTAGCAGCCTCCTGAGTGTCGGTGGGGTCATATGAACAAGTCGCCCCACAAGATTGACACACATGGGTTCGAAGGCTACCACCTGAAGACTCCCCTGGATGGCGATGTATAATAGGCCTAGTATGATGGATGACACTCTGGGTCAAAGTGTTGATCACTTGCAATGTCTCTATGGCAACACTCTCCTTCGCAATGGTAGGCATAACAATGTGCTCATGAGGAGGCCTAATGAGAGGTCATCTCCCTTGCCGTGCAGGGTTCAGATGTGCATCGGGCCTATCTTGAGCTGACCCCGACCTCTCCCCTAGAACTCACTCATATCAAAATATTTTGGGAGTTGGTTCAATACGAACTCACTGTATAGTTTCCTAAGAAAATATTGGGGGACTTCACAATTATTGCATAGTGGGTAATCAAAGAGGACTTCACAATTATTGCACGGTGGGTAATCAAAAACCAAGTACCACCTATCATAAAAATGGTTCCTAATCACTTGGTGGTGGCACCAATGAATAGGAAACCTCTTCACATTGAGGCTAAGATTTTGATTTGTTCTAAGGTCAGTGAATAAAGAGCACAAATCACCTTTAGTAATTTTTAAATCTTTTACTTGTTTATATGATAGTTTATCTACATAATATGCCCTAGCTGCCTACCTCCTATCTTGCCATCCCGTTATTTGTTGGGTTATTAAATCTACATTTTTTAACATCTCTTTCATTGAATTTTCTAGTGTCATTCTTTCTGCAGTTGAAGCATTTGGATCACTCAACCTACTGATAAGATCCTAAATTTGTTTTTTGTTGTTCTCAATTTCACTCCTCAAATTTTGTTGAGTTCCAGGAGGGTGTTGAGTGATTGGTGGGGGAGGTTGATTTTGTTGAGGAGGATTTTCTTGTTCTTCCTATTGAGCATTTTGAGGATTTCCTGTATTATTTGTATCTCCTACAAATTAAAAAAAAAACAAATCTAAACTAAAACAAAAAAAATCAACTTGAAACTAGAAATTCAAAACCAATAGTAAACAATACTTGTACCTCCTGCACCTCTTTGTCGTCGTGGTGCCATATTTGCAAAGGAAAAACAAATATTGTTGATGAATTTTGTAGAATCCCTCTTCCTAGAATGCGAGCATGAAAATGAGGGTTTTTGGCTGCGGGCAGAGAAGAAAAACAAACAAGAGAAAATGAATAGCTTTCACTTTTTTTTTTGCTTTTAAAATGATATAATGTGAGTGCATTATAACATGCTCGCGTTATGTCATTTCCAATATTTTATTGAAGTTGGCCACAAAAGTGTAACCCAACCTCATGCACCCACCCTTAAATAAATCTTCATTTAGTTAAAATTTGATCTAATATCTTCAATGTTGAATTGAAATTATTTAATTCAAAATGATTTTTCCATATGATATTCTTCTTGAATTAGATAATCTCTTGGTTATCTAATTACTCATTAATTCTAGATAAAATTTGATCATTCAGTTATCTGGTGAGATAATATCTAGTTTTCTCTAACGAACAATATTTCTATGTTAATCAGTCTATTATCTACACAAGATCAGATTTGATATTATCTTCTACACACAATCCTTATCCCTTTGTCTCTCAACCAATTTTCACCTTTGATTAAATTAATTTTAATTTAATCTCCACCATTCAAGCTTTATCACTTACACTAATTTAACCCTAACCCTATTGTATGCCACATCTTTTAATCTTGATTGTCGATTAAATATCTCTCAATCTCAGCATGTCATTCAAAAATTATATTTTCTATAAAATGGCTCTATCTCTACCATTTTTACACCTCCTGAAATCTTATGAGTTTTGGAAGCAACTTTAGAAATCTTCAATTTTTTTCTATTATCATTGTCATGTGGCCATATTTGCATACTTAATGAAAATCTAAGGGCAAGTACTATACTATAGTAAAATGGAGAAGGGTAATGGAGGTGAATCATGGGATTGCATGTGTGTTTGGTGAGATCTTTTGTTTATGCATGTTTTTATTTTCCATTTTTCTTCATTATTAGCTTGGGTTTAGTTTGATTTATGCTTTGTATTGCTAATCCTAGAATTTTCCATGTGCTAGAATACCTATTAGGTCTTACATCTATGATTTATCCATGAGGTTGTGTTATGCACACCCACTCCTTAATGGCATCATCTAAGGAAAATCATTACAAAAAGGTTTTAATAAGTGATGGTTAATATTTTAATATTTTTCTTCTCTCATAGCATACATTTTCTTGAATAGACCTAGAGAGAATTTTTATGATAAAATACTTTGATTGAATAGAACTAGAGAGAACATTTATGATAAAATAATTTCACTTTATTGAGGTGCTCATGATCTTCAATATGCTTTTCTTGATTTGAAAATGATATTATTTTCTCAAATGCATCCACTTATCATATAGATATGTGGTACTTATATAAGTATCCAATTCAAAATCTTCCATAATTTTTCAAAGCCACATTGATTCTTCAAGAGTTACTTTTGTATTTTGGGTTTTGGTTAAAAACTATAGAAGATATATTTTTAAAGTATTACTTGATACATGGAATAGCTCACCTACTCCATTTATTTTGAAGAAAATCTAAAATAGAATTAGCAAAATAGTTAGTAACACAATAATCAAGTAAGCTCGATTCATGGTATAGGAATAATAAGAACCATCATTAATTAAATATTCATTTTTGATACACTAATGAATTTATAAAATATTAGTCTATAAACATAAATATGAATAATTTTTCATGTTTATTTGAAGAAAAAGTTCATGCTACTAAAAATATAATAATGCTCCATAAAAAATTAAGCAACAGGTGAGCTATTCTTTCTAGGATTTCTCCCCATACAATTTATGAGGGTGATAGCCACCCATTATAATCAGGTGCTTTACACATAAAATTTTTAGAGAATAATTGAAGCTCATAAAAATGTTAGCTAAGGTAACACTCAAGAGAGAAAAAAAGATATAGTAGCAAAAAGGATGATTTGAAAGTTTATGCAATTCTACTTTGTATATGGATGTGTAAGAATTTGAAGTTTTTTTCCCTTACCATTCCATTCACCTTGGTATCCTTGTGTTTTAGTGAAAGGGAATGAATGTGGCCATTTTAATATAACAAGAATGATATTTTTTGACAAAGATAATACCCTCCTTAGATCCATGATGGTTGAGTTAGCATAAACTTTTGGTTTTAGATCTAAATTACTTCCAAAAACCTTATGTAGGTATAATTTATATGTTTTTAAGTACTAATAAATCATCTTACTAAATATATAAACTTAGAGTAGACCTATAGTGTAGAAAAAAGTAACCCTTTTTCACACTTAATTTGGGAATAATTAATATAAAATTAACTTAATTTTGTCAAGATTTAGTGTTGTAACACGTTTTACACACTCACACTAAGTCAAGGACCCTTTTAACTAAAATGGACCTAATTGTGCCTTATTTAGGGTGTTGTAAAGTATTTTATTACACTTTCACATTAATCTACCTAGGGCTTCATTAATTAATTAAGGTTAAGTAAACCTTAATTGGCGCCTCTAATTCAAATCCAAGCCTTATTTATTGAATTTTTTGAGGATATACCCCGACACTCATTAATAATATTGCATGGCATTTAATTTGGAAAGGTTTGAATCCTAGAGTAATGACCTAGGACCCATTCATCACTTTGGGCGAATGGGTCCTCCTTACCTAGGACACACCTTTTTAAACATATTTGTGGTGGGATTTTAGTAATTTTTCACCTCCCCAAAACTTGCTCCTACAAAACTGTGCTAGGACCCATTCACCCAAGGTGGTGAATGGGTCCTCCTTACCTAGGACATCCCTTTTTTAACTTATTTGTGGTGGGATTTTAATGATTTTGAATACTATATCTGATGTCGGCTTGGATTATTTGAATTTCAAAGTAAAACCTTAGATTTAGTATAAATATAAGGCTAATTCACCTAGTTTCACCTAAGAAAATTTATGCAAGCATCCTAAGAGTTCACAAGAGAATTTTAGAGCATTCAAGAGCATTCAAGAAGGCATTGAAAGGTAGATTATTGAAGTTTTATTGCAGCAATTGAAGGTCATATCATCATGTCAAAGGCATAATGCATCAAGCATGTTGTCGAGCTAATGTGTTGATGTAGCATTGAAGATCCAAGTTAAGCATTGTTTCACATCTAATTCAATATCAATATCTACATTATACATGGCCACGTCATGTTAGATTGTTGACTTACATTCCAAGACTTCATCCAAGGTATCATTATTCATATTTCATTATTCATGTTTCTATTCCATTATTTCATCATAAGTTTTAATTACCTAAATGGGGTTTTACTAAGGCAAACCCCTATTCCCTAGCAATCAACAAGTTTTTCTTTTCTCTTGATGTGTGATTGCAGGTTTTAGGTTGAAGATCAAGTGGAGAACAAGATTGAAGCAAAGTTGTCATCTACATTGCAAGAACACAAAAACAAAGCTATAGAATTTTTTTTAGACTTTTGGGAGCTAGTCAGCTAGGAGTTGAGAGTGTAGACATTGAAGAATAGAACCCATAATTCAGTTTTTAGAAACCCTAATAGGGACCCATTCATCACTTTGGGCGAATGAGTCTTCAGTGACCACAAAACAACACTTTTTTAGAAAGGTACACATTGTTTCGGCCTCTTAAAATCTCCCTCATTCCTACTATAATAGTTAGGATTGATTTTTTATTATTATTTATACATTTTACCCCTCATAATTGAATGAAACATCCATAAGAAAAATTAGTGGTTTATCATCTTGTTGATTCATTTTGATAAACCCTATTTTTCTACATTTTAGAGTCATGAAAAATTATCTTAGTTATTTCATCCACATGATTTATTACATAGCCAATAAATATTCACATACCTAATGAGGTTCATGACCATACACAATATTTTCTCTTTGATCTCCAAAAAAGACACTAGAGTTCTTAAGGTGATTTGACAAGAATCACCATTTCACATGATTAATTTTTATTATGTTGATATCACAATGTGGGCCATGGAGCCTGCATTGATTTCCCTCATGAAATTTGGATAAAAGCTATGAGATATATTGAGATCCAAATGAAAATAAATTCTTGCAAGATCCTATTATGGATCAAGTCTAGTAAAATGGTATTTAGCTTAACTATTTCAATCTATTGTTGCTATGATATATTTAAATAAAAAAATACATCTAACATAGATGAGGCAATGTTGGAACGTCAAAATAGGCAACTCATAAGGGACTTGGATATGCTTATTAACATAAACAAGGAGAAGTTGGAGGCATCTGTTGAGGGTATGGTTTTCCTTAACAAGAAGGTCATGGAGATGACCAGGAAGGGTCTGTTTGATGCTCATACTAACTTGGTTCATGAGGAGGGTGTAGGTTTGGAGGTGAATTCAGCTTATATAACCACTAGCCTGAGTGTTCGTACTTAGAGAAAAACTAAAAAAGGTAAGAAGGATCCTACCTAGGATGTTGAAGAAATCATGGACATGCATGATAGGCTAGCAGCCAAGGATATTGCGGCTACTAAAGTGCTCAAGGACTTACTATAGTGGCCTTTCAGCCTTGCTGTTGTTTTTTCTTGTTATGTCAGTTGTTTGATGGTTTGTTGATGTTTGGTTAATCAACTAGTTGTTTTTTAGTTGTTGCTTGGGTGGGCAGCCTCTTGTTCTATCTTTGTCGCCACTTTATTTTTTGTAAATGATTTCAGGTTCCCTTCAAAACCTATTAATCATTAATCAAAAAAATAGATGAGGCAATGATAATACCAACCTGATAGATGCACAACATATTTTGACATGGTACAGGTTTATTTGAGCATAAGATGAGAGGAATAATATGATAAGAAAATGACACAATACCATCAAAAAGTCAAACAAAATGTGTGTAACTACATTTTATGGATTATTCTAGTGTTGTAGTTTGAAATTTGAAGGAAGATATGAGACATGGTATTAATTATGCTCTATTATTCATGCATTCAAAATTGGAAGTTACCCTTAAAAAATACATATACTATGTGAAGAAGTATTAAGCCACACCATTAATGTTTTATAATGCAAGAGTGTACTAGTGACTCATTCCATATGCCACTTGGTTTCCTCCTAGTTTAGAATGTAGAAATAATGTGACAACTAGCATAATTTTACATGATAAATTCCACATCATATGTATTTTAGATTATGTAATAAAAATAAACTTAAGGTAACGGATAATGTTTTTTCAAATCCCTTTAAAATGCCATGTTGCTTATGGATTATAATCAAATAAGTATGTGACTTCAAAACAAGTTCCTTATGGTTCTAAATATGTATCAAGAACACTAGTTTCTCAATATATCCATGGATTTGATATTTGTGTTGAGAGATAGTCAAATTGTAAAAAACTTGATGATGCAAAGTTTGTTATATTGTTGTATTTCCTTGGGATTTATGAAATTATATTATCAAGATAAAAAAATATTAAATGCATCTCTATCCAAATAAGGTTCAACTAATTAATTTCATTAAAGATGATAAAGCACAAAATCACATCTTAGTACTATGAAGAATGCTTATAGCATTTCATATGGAATGTATATGAAATGGACTAGCTAATAGAGGTGTTTTATGAATATAAAAAAAGTGAACAAATAGAATGGTGATGAAAAGAGCAACAAGTCTTATGTGGAAGTTTTTTCCTTATGTTAGTCAAATGAATCTTATTCTATTCTTATAAAACAACTTATGACATGTCAAGGGCCTATTTTTTCCCCATTAAGAACATTAGGTAGCATTGCACACTTGTAACTTTACAAAGACCATGCAATCAAGAGTTCAAGTCCTTGCATGGACATATGATTGATGTCTCCTCCAATTCCTCCCATCAAAGGCCTATCACTAAGAAATGAAAAAATGACAATGTTCTAATATATATGTGTGGTATTTTTATATAATCAGTATGCATGATGGTTTGCCTCTTTGAGTAATGGTTGGTGCTAGAGAGAAAATTTCAAAGATTAGATTGAGAATTTTTGTCCTCTCTGGGCATTTGTAACATACCATCTAGTTTCACAAATTGAATACACATTTTTGTCTTCCCACTAAGTTTTTCACATGTCAAAAATATTTTGTCTATTATATATTCATTCATGAAGAAAAAACCAAAAAACAATGTAGGTGGGGACAATTATTATTTACAATTCCCTAACCTTCCAATCAATTTTAAGATACATAAATCTAACTTTTTATTCATCATATTAGACTCAAATGTGAAACCCAACATATTTTCATCCTGAATTATGTCAATTGTAGCATTTTATAAACATAAAGGGCCAACACCTAACAAGCACCATGATGGAAAAAAGATATGATGACATGAGAATAATTATTTTCAATGGAAAGGAAAAAGATCTAGTTGGACATGCAAAGGCATGAAAATATATAATTGTGTTTTTGGAATCTATAACAAAAGGTCTATTTTCTTCTATAAAGGTCATAACAAGAGAATCCCATGAATCAGTCAAAGAAAAAAGCAAGATCTTACATTTCTCTTCCTCATCCATTTTGAAACCAACTAATTCCAACTAAGCCACCAACATATTAAATGCTTCTAAGTGGTCTATAATTCATCCACCCTCTTCCATTCTCAAGGAATACACTTTCTTCCTCAAGAAAATATTTTTCACTAAAGATTTGGCCTAATATATCTCACCAAGTTTTTCCATAGTTTCTATGCAAAGGTCTCTTCATGGACATTAATTAAAATAGAGTCTTCCAAGAACAATATGATTATTCTCTTGGCTTTACGATCCATAACATCATATTGAGAAGCTTGAGTAGGATCTGCAAGCCTTGAAACATTCTCGTCAATAGCATCCCATAGATATCGATCTATCAATAGATCCCCCATCTTCAGCTTCCACATTTCAAAATTATTTCCAAAAACTTTATCCACCTCTATTATCCCGATGAACTTTCCATCTGAAAATTTCTCCATCAAGATCAAAAAGTGTCTTCTCCACAAACTCCCACTTAAATATGGATTAGTTCAAAAAACCCAACAACCCACAACTAAATCCCAATGTGATCAGGCTTTGATACCACTTGTAAGGTAGCTAAAGTATCAAAACAACTTCCTACACTAATCTTGAGAGGAGGATTATGCAAAATTTTTACAGGTCTTTAATAGTTATAAAAACTTAAACATAAATAAACATAAATATCATGCATAGCACAACATAGTAATTTACGTGGGGAAAACCCTTTTGAGAGAAAAACCCCACACTCCAAAAGTTATCCAATATATTATTTGGAAATCACAAAGACTATAATATACTTGTAGAGCAAGCTTCTCACAAGAGTATCACCAACCAGAGATCTAGAGGCAACATGACTACTATCAAACTCTTAGAATATGTCATAATACACAACTACAATATAATTCCCTCATAAAATAGGGTTTCCTTCTAGGTAAAGTCAAGCTAAGAAAATATTGGTCGTCAGATCTAAGACTTCATGATGAATGGTCCATATTTACAATAATAAAATATAAATAGAATTTTCCTTTATAGGGATGCTTCTCTCGAGCCCCCATCGAGTCATGCTGCCCCTAGACCCTCAACCAGGGGGATGATCCCCCACAACCCTCCATAATCATCGTATGAATAGTACCTTATATATCAATAGTAACTTATGTAATTGTAATGTGTAAACACATTTTTCCAAAATTCCTTAACTAGAGTCTTTCACTAGCACTTACACTCATATGCAAGATGGTTACGTGAACTGTGGGCACTAGAAGATGCAACTTGAGAAGAGTTCAAGGGCTCCTGCTCTACCAAACGAGAAACCTCCACAACTGTCACTAGTGGAAGAATGGAATCCTTAGGAGCAAGAGGAGGCACAAAAGTAGGAACAAAAATATATGTCTCAACGATGGGCCTCTTTTCTTTCCTTAATTTCAGAGTAGGTGGAGGAATAGGTGGAATCTGAAAAATAGGAACAACCCCATGGGAATGCTTCCCCTTTCCATATAGGGTGGGTCGAGGCACTATGGGTAAAACATGGAGAAGAAAGACTAGAGGCTTCAACTTTCATAGCATGGGTGCCTTTCCTTTTCTATCATATGCATAGTAGCAGGAAAAGAGGACACCACCAAGTGTTGGGAAGAGGAAGCTAAAGGTGCAGAAGAAGAACTAGAAGGGGAAGGTTTGAGGGAAAGAGAAAGCTTGTCCTTCCCTTTTGGAGGGGTAAAAGATAAAGCATGGTCTTATGCACATAGGAAGGCCTTTAGAGAAACAACATAAGGAGACCAGGGAAACCCCAATCTTGTATCTGCAATAAGCTCTATACAAAAAATCTCCCCTAGGAGTGAGAAGTCCGACTAGGGTGGGTCAAAATTGGTCAAGGGAGAAATCCCCACATGCTACCAGTGACTTGTATCTAGTATCCTAGATAACTTTCATAGTACCCTCATGGGGAAACTTTAGAAGTTTGTGGATCACGAAAGCGACTACACTCATAGAGGCTAGCCAAAAAATTCCTAGCCTCACTCTAAATAAGTTAGACTCTAGAATCACAACAAATGAAACTTTCATAGTCCTAGGTCCTACTGAGAGTGATAAATAAGTTTTTCCCATAGGCACAATATAAAACCTATTGTTTATATGAAGGGTAGCATACAACTCATAATATTTCTCCTAATATAAATTATTGATTAAAGATGTCTCCTCTGTAATGATGTTAGCATTGTTAGTGTAATTAATTATTTATTAAACTAGAATAAGTTAACTTAGGTTCTTCATTTATTTAATTTAGTCCTAGGTTGATTAGAAAATCATAAATAATGGGGTAATTCCCATTTCCATGTTTGTAGGAGATTAGATTCCTTCTAGAAGATGAGTTGTCTTTTCTAGAACCTATCTCAATCAATTTATCATTTCATAGGTAGGGTTCACATTTTGTGTGATTAAGACATTTGGAAACATCTTATGCATTTTAGGTTTCACTCTTTCCTATTTAATAAAGAATATATACTCTTGTAACATATCTCATATCACATAATATAATCTCTATTTGCATGCCATTGTTACAACACTTTTTGTGTGGTTGAATATTTTTCCTAGTGAAGGTCCTCCATTGAAGATTGCAGCTTCATTAGGGGCACTATGACTCCATCAATTCAACATGGTATTAGAGGTTTTCTAGTGAAATTTTATCCCAGGATCAAGGAAGTTGGCTTGTAAGATTCTTTGCAGGCTAGTTGGTTCTACCTGGGAACCAAGATGATTTCTTGTGTAGATAAGGTTCTCTTTGACCTCTCCATTGCATCCAGAAGGCCTCAAAACCTATAGATCGCCTTCCCATTTTCCATAATCGAAGATATTTCCACTGAGAGCCATCTAAGGTATTATCTAGGGTTTGCATTTTTGTACTATCCGTACAAGTCTATAGAAAAAAATCTCCCCTCTCAGTCCTCTTATATGGAATTTTTTTTTAAGGCATTAGGCATTTTTTATTTCTCCATTTGAGCATTTTTTTCTAAAGTTCAAGAAAAAAAATTATTCTATGAGTGACTACACATTTTAATTGGGGGTCAGCAAGGGTTTTATTTTTCAAACCATAGTCTATCAAGTTTATAGTTTACATCAGTCAACATTCACTTATTTTTGCAGATTAAATATATTTTTGGCATATTTCTTCATTTTTTATTTTCCTCTTGGCAATAATAAAAAAAATCAATCAAAAAGGTTGTTTGTTGGCATTTACAGTCTACAAAAACTGACCGCTTGGTCAGCTCTCATCATCCAGCCATCACCCGCTTCCATCACTTCTGGTCACATTCGATGGTCACCGATGTTTGTTCCTAGCGACTAACATTCCATTCTTATTTGGAATCATCTATGAACTACCCCTTGATCAAGCTCTAGCCCTGGTCATGTGAGGATTTGAGGGCCCCATTATAGTTCGAGCGACACCACCCTCACCACTGGTCGCACCACCTCTGCACTGTCTGGCTGTCGCTCTGACACTGCTCTGATGGGAGTGCTTTTTTTTCTACCTACTTAGCCTGTGGTAACATCAACAACCAAGGGCCAAATTTTTTTAGCCCTCGGGTGCTATATTTTTGCACCTAATTAGCCTATGCTTGCTAATTCTAGTAGTAATCTTCCAGAGGCCATATCTTTTGCATACAATATTGAAATCCAGCAAATGATATATCATTGGAAAGGTGGTGAAGTCTAATTTCTATTGGTGTACTATCATTTTCAGTATTCTATTACCATCAAAATATCTATTCAGTTAAAGTGAAAACCCTAGTTTGGGCTTGGAAGGTGATATCTATTTTTTAGTTTGTCAAAAATTTGTCATTCCAATAGCATTATAGAGGTGTTGCAATATATTTTCCATCAGTCCTTTCATTTATTTCAAAATCAAAACTAGGTGAATTGATTTAGTAGTTTGTCAATTTGAGCAATTCTTTCCTTCACTTGGATTTCCTACTTTTTTTGGAGGAAGTTGTTTGCATCAAGGGGATTTATTTTAGTTGCAAATTGACATATCATCAAATTTCCATCATTTCCTTTCAGATATTTGTCTTGTATAGTTGTTCTTTCTCTAATGGCCAATACTCTTTTCGAAAGCGTGACACCCCACAATTATCACACATGGAAAGTTAGCATGTAGTGTCTCCTCTAGTCAAAAGGCCTATGGTCAACATTGAATGAGAACCAACCATATTTGAGTAGAGAATATGAGAAGTTTCAACATTGCATCAAGTGTGAGGAGGCCATGGGATTTATTTCCCTTCATTTCTCCAATTCCTTGTTTTTCCACATTGAGGGGTGCTCCACTCTGAAGGAGGTTTGGGATAATCTTAAAGACTTGTTTGGTTCTATCAATGATGCTCGCGCATTGCAGTTAGAGTCAAAACTATCTTAACTCTTTATTGATGCATTCCCCTCCATAGAAGACTATTTGGTGAAATTCAGGTATTTGAGGACACAACTATTAGGGTGTGGTAAAGATAAAACTGACAAGGAATGCATCTTCATGATCTTGTCCAAGTTGAAAGGCTCTTTTTCTTATTTTTCTACTTCCTTTTATTCTACCATGGATGGCCTTGGAGATAGTTTTGTGATGCCTTCATTTGAGATTTTTTGTGAGCAATTAACAATGGAGCAGTCTAAACTCAACTAGGCAGATTCATCTTCAAAGTCTCATGCTCTTGTTGCACCACTATCCAAAGGGAAAGGAAAGAATAAGGGAAAGTCTAAGATAGGATCCTCTGAATCATCACATCAAAAGGAAGAAAATCCTAAGAAGGAGAGACCCAAATGCACATTTTGTAATGGGCTTGGACATCATGAGGAGACATGTTTTAAGAAGTAGATCCATGAGCTAAGACAAATTCTACAAGATCACATCACTCTTCCTCCTTCTTTTGTCAAGTCACACCACTCTTCTTCCCATGAAGAGTCCTCTTCAGGAATTGCATGGATTGCCATAGTTGAGATTCATGGCAAGAGAAATGCTTTGATCACTACCCTAGTTAATAGATGGGAAGGATGGGTCATTGACTCAGGTGCTTCTTGACATGTTGCCTATTCTTAGGGTCATATCCTTTGGGATACCATGAGACCTTCATAGTTTGACAAGATGTTCAATGCAAATACAAAAATTGTTCATGTTGCTGCTATTTGTGATGTCAGTTTGGAGGGGGGAAATTGCATGATGTTGCATATATTACACAAATGGATCACAATCTTCTTTCAGTTTATCAACTTGCTGAGGAGGGTCTGAAGATTGAGTTTACATCTAATTTATCTATCATCAAGGATGAGTTTTACACACTTGTTGCATATGGTGAAGCTGATCATCACTCCACAGTGTACAAGTTCTCCAAGTTTTGGGATCATTCTCATGAACTAGTTACTGATTCTCCAAATTCTAGGGTAGGAAGTAGTTCTCCTCCTCCTCACTAGGGTTGTGGTGGTTGGCTTGAATTGGCTCTTCTTTCTAATCCATCTTCTTCCTCATCTACCTCTCCATTGAGATTTGATTCAGCAAGGCAAGATTCATTCATCTCTTTAGACTTGTGGCATCCAAATGGGTTGATGATAGGTCTTACTGAGCTGGCTTCTCATTTCTCCATAGGCTTTGAAGACATTCTTGAGGGAGCCACTTTATTTTATGGAGGGGATGTCTAGTCTCCTATTTTTGTTCTCTTTTGTATTTTTGTGATGGTTGTAGTCCTTGAGGGGATGATGTTGAGTCCTCCAATCATCACTCTTCCAACACTCTTCTACATTTTCATCTCCTTTTTGGAGAGGGGTTTTCTTCCCACTAGGTTTTCCCACTTTCTCTGTTTGTTGGAGATTAGTTGCATTTTCATTCTCTTTTGTAAATGGGTACCTAATATGGCCATGTTGTTGGGACCCATCATCATTGCATTTTTTATTTCCTCCCTAAGTTGCACTTATGGGGGGGTGTTAGTGTAATTAATTATTTATTACACTAGCATAAGTTAACTTAGGTTCTTCATTTATTTAATTACTCCTAGGTTGCATCATTAGAAAATCATAAATACAGGGGTAATTCCCCTTTCCATGTTTGTAGGAGATAAGATTCCTTCTAGAAGATGAGTTGTCTTTTCTAGAACTTATCTCAATTAGTTTATCATTTCCTAGGTAGAGTTCACATGCTGTCGCATGTGTGATTAAGACACTTGGCACCATCTTATGCATTTTAGGTTTCACTCTTGCCTATTTAATTAGGCATATGTACTCTTGTAACATATCTCATATCACATAATAGAATCTCTATTTCCATGCCATTGTTGCAACACTTTCTATGTGGGTGAATATTTTTCCTAGCAAAGGTCCTCCATTGAAGACTATAGCTTCATTAGGGACACTGTGACTCCATCATTTCAATAAACATGGCTTGAGGGATCAACTATAACTCCCATTACAATGTTACCATTGATGCAAGAAGGAATGTAGAGTGGAGAAAGCTCCTTGTTTAAGGGTAGATCATGTGAAGTGAATGGAATGTTAGAGCCAACATTCACACACTTTACAGGAGGAATACGAGTGAATGAGATGATGTTCTCATATTCAGATGGGGTGAGATCAAAAGATGATGAAGAAAGAGTAACCAAACTAGCTGAGTGTGATGGGAAAGGATCTACACATATCTATAGGTAGCTATTTGGCTTTGCTAAAAAATTGTTAGAGTTCTATTTTCTACCATTGAGATGGATAGTCCCATCATTAATGTGGTCCTGAAGCACACGATGCAAGTGAACACATTTTTTCAATGTCATGTTTAGTGACTCGATGGTATTGAAAAAACTTTTGGGAGTCATACCATTGAGGATATGACTTAGACAATGGTTAAATCTCTAAAAAAATTATTACTTTATCTTCAATAATTTTTGTAGGATGCTATTATATTATTCTAACAATTTAGTAAAAGTTCTATTACATCTTGTAGCACTTTTATCTGATGGATCAAAGACCATGTTTTCCATAACCTTGTTCTTGCCAAATACTAACATTACTAACTAGTTATCCTAGTAAGAGTGCAAGGAAGAATCCCCATATTGAACAACTGCTTGATGGTACTCTCACAACGAAACAAACAAATGTGTAAAAGAAGGATATTTCATTAAAGTAAACTTTTCTTACAAAGAAGGAAACAAATTCCTAATAAGCACTTTTTGAACATCAAAATCGGGCAAAGGATAAGAAATTTAAGCAAATATGGCTTGATACTAGGCTAAAAAATTGGTTAAATTCTTATGGGTTCACTTCTTGCATGAGATGAAATTGTTGAAAGTGATATTTGGCTTGAAAATGCTAGAGAAACTGATTAACTAGATGATCAAGGGAGAAAAATGGAATTATCAGGTAGGGCATGATACCATTAGATTCTAAAAGTTGACACTTGAAACTTGAATTTGAATCAATAAAATTCTGCCAAAAGCATATCAAAAATTGGGTCCTATCACTTAAAGGGGAAGAGCTAATTCCAGGACAAACAACTTCCAAGGTGTTTAAATTAATGTAACTATCAATTGTTTATTATAGGTTTCAACTTTCCCTTTTGAAAAATAGGAATAATAAAAATTTGAAATGCATAATTTAGGTAATTAGAAACTTAATTAAGTCCAATTAATTAAGGGGATTCAAAATAGTGTGAAAATATAAAGATGTACACTTTTCTACACTACAATTAGATGATATAGAAATGGTCAAAAATAATTTATTGTATATATTTTAAAATATAAATATAAATGACAAGACAAAAATGAGAGGATACAAATGAATGATCCAATTAATACTTGAAAACCTATAGACTAGGAAAAATTAAAGAAATTTTGGGACAATATAGGAGCTTTCAAAGAATGATGAGGCCCTTAGTTTGTTCTTTCAACCTTCATGGCTAGTCAAATTGAGAATATTGGTTGAAGAGCATGTCCCCTTATTAGCTATGCATTTAGGACTAGGAGAAATGATAATAAAATAAATTTATAAGTATTAATCCCTAGTTCACATATTAGATTACCCTAGTGTGTATAGTAGATTGAACTAGATGAGATGATGGTCACCAAGAGATATATGAAAGAACTTGTAGAAAAAATATAATAAAGAGAATGCTACAATATTATTCAATTAAGAATCAAACATTATTGGATCAACATTACCGTTGTGGTGTAGATGTTGAAGTGAGCATAACTAGATGCTAATAAAAATCCAATATCATGTAGCTTCAAAATGTTTCAATAATAGAAGTATGTTTCACCAAGTGCAACCAAGAGAACTAAGAGGAATGAGAAAGATTTTTAGCTGTTAGACAAGAACTAAATCAACGAAATAGATTTTCAAAAGGATTCATTGGAAGTTGAAAGGTTGTATTTGGATGTCAAATGTATTTTTGGGACAAGCAAATGTTAGGTGACAATAGGTAGGTTGGTGGGAAACCAATGTTTTAATTTTGGAAATTCATGTGAAACTTGTGCATTGTGCTTGAATGTTTGTGTCAGTCTAGTTTCCTATAAAAATCTCTTGAAATATAACATATGTTCTCAAGTATACAAGAAGAATCAAAACTTGATAAAGAAATTGGGTGATTTAGTTATGGAAGAGGCTAAGACTTAGACCAAAATACTCTTTAAAACCTACGAAAAGAATGGACACTAAAACAAGCCCAAAATATAACATAAAATTATAAGAGTATAGAATTATCTACATTGCACTATCATATAACTAATACATTTTAAAATAAACTTCAAACATTTTATATCATTTTTCAAAATTATCTATTTCTAATAAAATTTTGCTTTAATAAAAAAAGTATTCGTATGCCATTGATCCTATGTGTCCAATTGCTTGTATATTAAAACAATACTAACCTTCTTGAGACCTATAGTGAATGATTAGGATTAAAAATAAAATAAAATAAAATGCTTTATTAAAACCTGTAATAAATGCTAGCTCGCTCTCTATCTCTCTCTCTATATAATTTGCCGTGTTCAGATTTGAACTCAGGATAAGTAATAACAAAATTCAACCATTTTCTTCCACTAAACTACTACTGAACACATGCTAAAGCTGAAGCATCACAATAATTGATTATTACTTTACTTGAGATAATTAAATTATATCTTGTCCATTCTTTGGTTGTCAGAGAAAAAACACTAGATTAAAAAGGAGTGTTAAAGAACCAAGGGTATTTGCGATGGGGATACAAAAAAGCATAAGATAACTCAGAAATAGATTCACTTATTGAAATATTAACTGCAATGCCAGTTTGGCACACGGTGCCATCTGGGTGCAGGAACAATCGATGGGCAAACTTGTCGAGAGGCCAAACTTGTGGAGCTGAATAGAGGCATCCTTGAGAAGCATATACCCTCCATCATACATCTCCAAACGATTGAACAAAACCGCTTTATCTATATCCTCACTGTGAAAGGATTTGCACACGAAGTAAAGCACGCAATGGGTCAGCAGCAATACTAAATCAATACCACACTGCAATACCACCACCACAATTACTCCCAACCTTATCACTTCCTGCCGCTCTCTATACGCTGAATAGCTCTGAACGCCACCAATAATACCCATAACTAGCACGTACAGAAGAGTCAAGGCTAACGCTGTGACCCGCTTTCCTTTGATAAGCTGCCTGCTCTTCTTCATGGCCTCCAGTCCGTATAACCTCTCCTCTACCACACACAACACGCTGGCAACCTGCCACACTATGGAGATATACACATGGAAGGAGAGAGCTACGATGACAATGGCAAGGAACCCGATCACAAGAGTCGCATTGTTCAGTCCCACCACTCTGCCTACCAATACCCACAAAAGGAGGGCTCCTACAGTGCCCACGTAATATACAAAAACAATGAAGAAAAACCAGAGAAAAGTGAGCATGACCCGCTCCCACACCCTGGGCACGATGCTCATAACCTGGGTGTAAGACAATTATTTGCCTGTGTAGACGGATGCCGCTGTGTACACCACTGCCGACGTGGACATGAGCAACGAGAAGCCATAAACAAGGGTTATGTACACCGCAGTCAACAGCAAAAGCTCCGCAATTTGCAGGCGCAAGCTATGCCTAACGTTTTCTGCGGAAGGGCTTGACGCATCTATGCCCAATATTAATACGTTGTTCATCATAATTTTGCTGAGGAGGGGCTCCGAGATTAAACTGTGGCCGAGGATTACGAAGGAAAGGGGCAGCACAAGGGTCAAGGCGATGGCTCCCAGGACTTTAGCCGCACGACGCATGATTTTGAATGCCTCTTCCACGATTCCGAAGGTGTCCATTAGCTGGAATTTTCCCGCTTCTACATCCATCTTTTGATTAACTGGAAAACAGAGTGTGGAAGGGATGTGCAGGTGGTGACGATATAGATAGTGTTGCATTGGAGAAAGAATAAATGGGAGTGTTTTTTGTTCTTCAGTTGCTTGCCCAGATTAGGACATTGACTTTTTTGAGTTGAAGAAAAGTTTTACAATGAGAAAATATTAAATACACCATTACAGAGCACACCATGTTGCTACTGGCAAAATAATCGTTATTTGTGTCAATTGAACAAGGGTCGCTCAGATAAAGTGGGTTTTAATACATGCAACCCTGAGAGGATCAAGGCAATTGACCCTACATTTTAGGAAATTATTTCTTCTTTTAGGTTGGCAATACACGTTAATGGGTTGAAAATAAACATTAGAAGTTTGTAATAAAAGAGAAGAGACAAATAATAACTTATTATGAGTTTAAAAATGTAGTGAATAGTGTCTCATCAGCTAGCTCTCCATAATTAATGGATTACATACATGATGAATCTTCTATGTGTTATGAATTACAATTCTTTATTAATTAGCTTATCAAATTGAATTAATATTTATGATATTTTTTTCTAGATGTATATAATTGTTATTATATGGAGAAAATTGTAAATAAATAAAAAGGATGTAGATCAACAATACAAGTTTATTTAGCTATTAAAAATCAATATATGTATAGAATTGATATCCAAACTATAAAAATATAAAGACACTTGTTATACGCACATATGTCCATGGCTTCAACTCAATCTATTACTTGGTTAGAGATTTTATATTTAACAATATAGATGCAATAACTATTAAATACCTAAAATTGACCATTTGATCAACTTACCCTAATTCATCTAATTCTAATTCCTTTATCTTTATTAAATAATATTGCATTATTTAATTAATATCGTCTATCTCTATCGTCATCCTACTCTATTTTATCCTATTCTTCTAAAATCATAACCTAAGATAAATAATTAATTTAATTATTTATTTAACCTTACCTTATATCCCATTCTATGCAAAAGACTGAAATAAATAAATTTCCTCTCACATGTCACATCCTCCAACTTTTCACGTTAACTCTAATCTTCACATAATTCACTCCCTAATCATGTGGACACACTTAATCCTTGATTAAGTGGCCCAACCTACTCCAAATCGCCAAAAAATCTTCCCCTTCACATTGGACCTTAAATGCTCTCCCTTTTCAAAAGAGAGCCTTATATACTTAGGGGCATGTGTCTTCCTTTTAAAATATAATAAAAAGGAATTTTTTCCTCTTTGATTGAGAAGACATGAGTTTCCTTTATGAGGCGCCTTACACAAGGTGCTTCATAGCACCCTTATTCGTATCAACTTATCTCATTATGCCACTTGGCACATTAATCCTATGCTTTGAGAGATCACCTTTCATCTCCACCCTTGATCCCAAGATCAAATCTCAACTTTTCATCCTTTTGCTCCCTAATCTATGTAATCCAACACTTAGTCATTTTCATAATCTCAGACAAATTTCACTCAAGAACCATTATGCTGCCAAAATCATTATGTGAGCTCACATAGAACATATTGAATCAACCATCATGGGAACATCAATACAATAGGACATTTGACACTGTTTTAGATTGCTGAATTCTATGTTGTCAAGTATCTTTTAGCCCAAAATGAGTATTTTTCTTATTATTTGTGTTATTTAGTTTTAGATAGTTAAATCATTCACTTTGGCATAAATTCGTGCACACATTTCTAGCATGCTTGATGGGACCCATGTCATGGGTCTACTAATCAAAATTTAGTTTTTTATTATTTTTCACATATGCAAGCTCAGAACGGTGAATACATTTCTATTTAGGTGAATGCATTATCTAAAAAGGTGAAAAAAACTATAAAAAGGAAAATATACAAATTAGAATTATATGTTTATAGAAAGACAAATATAGAGAAATAAAAAAAATCCTTCTCCCACCTAGGTGAATTTGACCTTGTATAGGTGAATGCATTGATGGAAATTTTATATAAGTACTAAGGTGAATGTAAAAACTCTAAGGAAAATTGGCGACTCCTGAAGAGAAACATAAAATTAGGGAAAAGAAAAATGTGACTATTGATGTGGCTTTGCCATGTTCTCAAGTGAATCTATTAGGTATAAAATCATTTTAATCCTAGTTCATTAGTCAATTCTTTCACATTTGGGTACTAACCCACTGACTTGAATTGCATGTGATCATGTTAATTATCTCCTTGTAGCCCTTATTAGTCGAAGACTAGTGGATTGTAAACACTTAATGTTGCTATTTGTAGGCCGACAACCAAAGACTATTTTTATCACTAATCTAGGAACATTTTAATTTATTAAAGTGTCAGTTAACCTTGTTTGGCATTCTCATGGTCCTCTATTGACATATGTTATCCTATTGCACCTTTTAGTGATCTTGGAGATCAAAAACCATCGATTAACCTAAGTCTTGTTGTGTATATCTTAGGAATTCTAGCTATATATATGATCTATCTTTGTGCTTTGTGTGAGTCTATAGATAAAAAATGTCTAGCGTATCCTACCCTCTATGAGTTATACTTGGGGATTTCATCTCCCTAAGAGACTACCTCAACCATGTGAATCAATGGGGTATAGAAAGGGGGAGAACAAAATGTGTACCCTAGTCTAGTCATGTCATGTCTATCGAAGCTTCAATGTTTGGGTGATATGAAACTACAAGTGCAAGCTTGGTCTAAATGACCTAGAGGACATTCCCACCCCATTCTCATGATCAACTAGTATTCAAAAATATTCCTTACATATCCTCTTAGTATTTAGAGAATGCACTAGATCACCTTTTATTAGCCTAGCTTAGGACCATTCAACCATCAATTAATGTGGTGCAAGGGATGCATATCATACCATAAATTTACTCATATTGTACCTTCATGTACTAAGATAAAGATTATTAAGGTATTGGCCATCTAGCCACCATTGGTAAGAGGTCCTTCACCCTTGTGGTTTGTGATCTCTATCTATCTAGCCACCATGAGATGATATTAGCTTAAATAGTAGGCTTACATTGATTGTCAAACCCACTTGACTAATTTAAGCTTTTGTTATTTGACATGTCTTATTTTAATAGACTTGTGAATTTATTTTCTCAATCCAATCCATGTCATTCATCTTGTTTTTGTATTCATCATCTCCACTTCTTCTACCATCTATCCATCCTAGCTAGTCAAGTGAATTCACCATGTCCCTAGTAAAATCTACTAATCCTTAAGAAAATCCACTTCTTACCCATCCTCTATTGTATTCCAGTCAAACAAGTCCATCCCAAGCTTAAGAAAATCTTCTTGTCCTTAGGTGAATTCACCTTTTCGATACATGAATCCACCCTCACAAAAACCCTATGTATATTGTTAGATTGATCTAATGTATTTTTTAGTGAATATGTATTCATCTAGATTAAAATTCCCTATATTGAGGTGAACTAGTATGTCTCACCTTCATTCATCACCAATCCAAAAAATGTTTTACAATAGATCAGTGAATGTGACCTACCTTTTAGTGAAAAAACATCCCCTAATGTGAATTGACCCTATCTATAGGAGAATTCATTCCCATTTGAATTCAACTTTTCATCATCAAAATTATTTTCATCTCCAATTAAGTATTCTACAACCTTTTTAGGAAAATTCATACAATTTTAAGAAAATTTGTATCAAGTGGAATCCTTGACTTGATTAAGTGAATGCACTATGTGTTGAACTAAATTCATTCCCTATACAAAATTTAAAGAGAAAACCATTAGGTCCTAACATTAGCCAATCTATTGTTGTGCCTAAATTTGCAAATAAATATTTTATCTAGTTCATATCCAACCCAAAATGATCACTTTCATCTCATTGACCAACATCAACTTAGTAAAAAAACCATCCTCTTAGAACAAGAAGTTAAGAAACCACCACTAATTAACATCTAGACAATCTAGTATCACATATCCAATCATAGAAACTTAATCAAGATCCTAAATCCTAATTAAACTATCCATCATGATGCTTTCTTGGAAACTTAGCCTATCCCAATTTAGTAATCCCTCATTCAAATTATTTCATCTTGAGCCAAAGGTATAGTTTTTGTTTATATATCCTCTTACTTGAGAACTTAACATATCTCAAGTAGGAAATCCATCCAAATGAACTTTTACATAGTTGAGAACATGCTATCAATTTTCCATCCCAACAATCACCTCGTTAGTTTAACTAGTAGTTAAAATTAGAAGATCCTCTCACCCTATTTTCAAAATTATCCTAATCTAACCTTAAACCAAATCCTAATATGAGCTTAATATAGATCCTAATCAAAGATTCATCTAAATCTTGATTTGAGCTTCAATAAATCCACATCTAAGATCTAATATTGAAACAAACATGTTAATATCCCTTCTTCCACATTCTTCTAATCCATCCCATTAAGTAATCATCTTTTATTATCTCTTTATTTCCATGCAGATCCAATTCAATATAATGAATCTCTATCCTCCTACAACAAGACAAAGAAAATTTCATGACCAATAAATTTTTTATTGTAAAGCTTAATAGGATCTCGGATCCCTTGTTCATGGGAACATAACCCTTTACCCTTAAATTTTATGTTATTATGTAGAGTTTGATTAGTATTAGATATTAATTATGTTTAAAACATGAGACATAGTCTTCATTATTGTGTAACCAAGATGCTTTGGATGATTCAACCTACTCTTTTGATAAATAACCATATTTGAAAAAGTGGTAAAGTCATATTGGAGGGTGGATCATTTCTTATTCTTTTCCATATTGGGATGATCATGAGATTTTTTTGATAGAGGTAGCTTTCAAATGTGGATAGCATCTTGAATTTAATATTTGCTACACCATTTTTCTATTATCTTGGCTTTGGTAGTAGGAGGTCAATTAGATGAATTGGATGGGGCACCTCTTTGATCAATGTATGATGATTTTGTTGGGGTGATAGTTTTACAACTTCTATTACTGGGTAGTGGTTTTATTTTTATAATTTGTGCTCCAAATTTTATAATATTGAAAAGGGTTTGAATTTATGAGAAATGTGATTTTAATGCCTTTGTGGTAGAATTTAATAAATTTAGAAAAGTGGAAAAAAATACTCTCATGGACCGTATCTATGGGAATCTTAGAAGAATGTTGTATGGAAGATCGAGATTGAAAATATGATAAAGGGTTCCATTATAATAAGTCCACTATAGATATGAACACAAATGGTGCATTTGGTCTCTCTTTTTGCATTATCATAGAACTTAATTATGACAATATTCGAGATTCCAAGGTTGTTTTTGTCTATATAAGAAGTCTAACTAGTTATAAGATACAAAGATTAAGCCAAAAAATACTATCTATAAGTATGCTTTTGATAATAGGCTTGGTGATTATGGCTTCAATATGACATGGGTGATTTTAGAAACGATAAAAAGTAGGATTGTTATGAGAACTAAATATCACATGACTATTTAATTTTAAATAGGTCATAAGTGCTTGAAATTGAAAGGGGTTGATTCCTTTAGGAACCCTTGACTCCTTCATGACTTGGTTTAATATGTCTTGATGTTATGTGAAGTTGAAAATATATAGGATTGATATCTATGTTGGATTCTTATCAACTTCTACAATAAGATCATACATGTCTTTAGGACTAGGCAAAGGGGTTGTTGAGACCATAACCTATCCTCGGAGTTTGGTTACAACACACCTAAGAAACTTGATTTTAATGGTATTTATACATATTAGAGGGAGGTTGATTGATGTTGCTTAGGATTGAATTTTACTCAATGGATGCTTTATGATAATAGATATTATGATTATGATTTTTTTATCTTGAGTTTTTCTTAGAGGAAGACTAAACTTGATCATGCTTCAAAAAAATCATTATAGTAAATTTCTAGTGAACTTGCATTAGGTGAAGATGAAAGTGTACATTCAATCTTAATCACATGTTGATCTATTAAATCTTAGATATTATTTTTAAACTTTAGTCATTTGTTGGTGGTATGCCCTTTGACCTTATGATATTCACAATATTTGTGATATTTATGCTGTGTTTGTACTTATCTTCATCAAAATGCTTAGTAAGTGTCCAAAGGTAATCATATTGTCTTGTAAAATATTTTTGAATACTTCTTCCAAAGGTTCTCCAAAGGGGACTGTGTATTATCATTTCTTAAGTTGTTGCTTGGGTTGGTCTATAGGTAGAACAGTGTTATACATATGTTTTGGACCAATTGGATAATTTTTGTTCAATTCTTCCATATTGACTACATTTTTGTTTTCTGCAGATATATTTTTTCTTTCCATTTTGATTGTTGTTTGAGATTTGTGCAAAGAATTAATCAAACCTTTAGCAATCAAAATATTTATATTTAATTTAAAACTAATTGACACATTATTTTTCAAATATAAACCATTATTAAATATAGATAATTAAAATATATATATAGAACATTTAGAAGATTAACACAAATACACATATAATTTCCATAACTCTATGCATAATTTATTAGTAATAGAATCCTTGAGTATGATTCAACAATGATACTCCCTCTGAAATGTCCCATAACTCTATGATACTAGAATTCTAACTAGACTTATATCCGGTATTACTACAAGTCTAGTACTTGTCATGTTGCTTCTGGTTGCTGCAATGGTTTTTTCGGTGCAAGAGAAATAAGCACAGAGACGTTATGGGAGAATGGGAAATAGAGTATTGGCCTCGTAGTTTTAAGTACAAAGAATTGCATACTGCAACCAAGGGCTTCCGAGATGATCAAGTTTGGGCTGTGGAGGTTCCGAACAGGTGTACAAGGGAGTGCTCCCCACAAATGGCCAGGACTTTGCTGTAAAATCCATCTTTAGAGAGAGAATAGATTTTAGAGATGAGATGCAGAAAGAACTCAGGTTAGGACTGAGTTGCTGCAATCCTCAGGCAGAGGCGAGACCTACCATCAGACAGGTACTGCGGATGATTGAAGGGGAAGCGTCTCTTCCCAGTTTAGATCCATATAAGATGAGTGTAGGGAGTAGTAATTTATATCCAAGTACAGGAGTATCTTTTTCCTTGACTTCCAAGTGTTTAGAGGGACGATAGTGAAGAGTCTCAGCAAAATTAGTCTATCATTTAGTAGAGCTTTCCTTCTCAGATTATGTCTGGCCTTGTTGACCAGAGAATCTCGTATTGACAAATCTACTATGCTAAAGTTTGGAGCTTGCTATGAAAGCCTTTTTGTGGTCGCCTATGGGAAAAGAAGGCTTGTATTTTGAGGAGAGCTTGATCATTGTAGAATTCATATAGGGGTGTGTGCTCATGTTGGTACTAGTCAATACAATCATGATATTGCAAGTTATGGTTTATAGTGCAAATGTAATTATCCTAAAATAGTTTGGTAGTGCCAAAATTTTGATAAGGATCATAATTAGTAATATATTTGACATGATGAATATAAAATGAAGCATCTTGAATAGTTTATTAAAATCCACTCAGGTTATCATAGAGTTCATCGCAAGGAAAATATCCTAGCTCCCATGTCTAGCCATTCTATCATAAAACTTAATAGGCTCTAGATCCTTCGTTCTATGATTTTAAGTATAATATTTGCTACACCATTTTTCAATGATCTTGACCTTGGTAGTAGGAGGTCAATTCGCCAAAGTAGATGGGATGTATTTTGGATGAATGTATGATTTTATTGGGGAGATGATTTGATTTTTAGAAATTTTCTTTCAAAATTTTATAATATTGAAAAGGGTGTGAATATATGAGAATTGTGATTCACAGAAGAATTTAAGATATTGATAAAATATGGAACGAATAAATTGTATGGAATGTATCCACGTGAATCTTAAAAGAATGTTGTATGGAAGATTAAGATTGACAACATGACAAAGGGTGTCATGTATAGTAGGTCCACTCTAGATAGGAATGTCAATTTGTGCATTTTGTCTCTATTTTTGCGTTATCATCGAGCTTAATTATCTCAATATTTTATTTCAAGGACTTTTTTGTGTATCCAATAAGTCTAACTAGTTGTAAGTTACAAAGATTAAGCCCAAAACCATTATCTGTAAGTGTGCTTTTGATATTATGTTTTGTGATTATGGCTTCAATATGAAATGAGTGATTACAAAAAGGATAAAGAGTTGGAATGTTATTATGACTAAAGATGATATGATGGTTTAAGTTTAAATGGGTCATATATTTTTGGAATTGAGAGGGGTTGATGTCATTAGAATTCCTTATCTCCTCCATGACTTGATTTAATATGTCTAGATGAATATTATGTGATTTGAGAATATCTGGGATTGATATCTATGTTGGATTCTTCTCAAGGTGTTCAATAAGATCATGTCTTTAGGAGTAGGCAAAGGGGATCTTGAGACCATATCCTATCCTTAGATTTTGGTTACAACACAACTAAGGAACTTGATTTTAATGGTATTTATACATGTGAAAGGGAGCTTGATTGATGTATCTTACGATATAATCTTACTCATAAGATGCTTTATGATCATAAATATATTATGATTATGATTGTCTTATCTTGATTTTTTCTTAAAAGAAGACTAACCTTAATCATACTTTAAAAATTCATTGTAATAAACTTTTAGATAAACGTTTAGATAACCTTCATTAAGTGAAGATGAAAGTGTGCATTCAATCTCAATCTCGTGTTGACCTATTTAATATTAGATATTATTTTTAAACTTCAGTCATTTGTTGGTTATGCCCTATGACCTTATGATATTCACAATAATTGTAATCTTTATAGCATGTTGGTTTAGACTTCAGTGAAAGCCTTAGTAAACGGAAAGGTAATCTATTTTCTTATAGAAGCTTTTTAATACATTTTCCAAAGGTTTGCCAAAAGGGACTATGTATTGTAATTTCTTAGGCTCTTGTTTGAGTTGATCTATAGGTAAAACAATGTCATGTTTGTTTTGTACCACTTGGATAATTCTCGCTCTATTGTTTCAATATTGACTACATTTTTTTCTTATGCGAAACATGGCAGACTTAGTAAGTCACAGAATAGTGCTTCCAACAGCATTGACGTCACTTCTTCTAAGCTTTTACTTTGGTCTAGAACAACGTATATGAGACATATGATAAAATCGATTTATAATAGATTACAGGTTTAAACTGAGGGCTGAGCTGCAAGACTTCCATAGGTTGCGGTCTCAGAAAATGATAGGATGTATTTTATTTATTTATTTCTCTTTTCTTTTATTTTTACATATATTTTTAGAACTTGTTATTTATATGTATCTACAAATTAAATAAACAGATATAATTTCATGGTTGTCCAGACATATATACAGACAAGTAAAATAAAAGGAGGCATAAATTTTCAAGTGAATATGTTTTTCGTTGACACACCATTCATTTATATGTTTATATGTTTCTCCATACATAGAAATGTAATTACAAAACTATGAGAACATGAAATAGAACACAAGGGAAATCAACGTTGCAGTGTGTCAAATTCATTTATATGTATAAATGTTTCTCCGTACTGAAAAAATGTAATTACAAAGCTATGAGAACATGAAATAAACACAAGGGAAATCAACGTTGCAGACATCCATTTTTCTCATATATTTTTCTTGGTAACTGTTCAGTCAATCGATGCAAATGCATGGATATATTCTTTTATAAATAACCAAAACATAATATATGCACCAACACCACAACACACAATTTCCATAACTCTATGCATAATATGCTAGTAATGCCATGATACAATGGAAAAAGAATAGTCCACATACAATGCCCTTGCTGCACAGTCAGACTATACTTGTACAGTGCCAAGTGGCCTCAAACGATGGCAACACCCCACTTTGTCATGGTGATGTGATATACATAATCACAGGAGTCTCATTACGATGAGTCAAATTGTATAGCATAAAAATGCTGATTACAGATCCCATGCATATATAAGCTAAATAAGAATGTTCATTACTGATCCCCAGCGGTGATTAGCTGGAGAAGATAACTGCAAATTGTTGTGGCTGAAGTTGTTCTGAAGAAGGCTACCAGGAGGATGCGGCAAGCACTGATCACGTTGTTGATGAAGTAGTTGTGAATCAGGAGGTGAATGCTACGAATTATGATCCAGATGTTGCAAAATTTCATGCCAATCCAACTTGAGAATAGTAGAATAAAATTGATCCCAATCCCCTTGTTCCTGAAATTGTTGTAAGCAACTGCTCAAAACATTCTGAGTAGATTGGGAATTGTGACCCATTTCTTGAAATTGTTGTTCACCACACCCAAAAACATTGTGAAGAGTGGTGGAAGAAGAATTCAACAAATTATGGTCCAGATCCACTTCTTGTTGAAATTGGCATGGACCATCAAAGAAAAGACCATCTTGTGCTTTCCAAGATTGTTCTTCCGGCTGAAAATGACCCGGAAAGGCAATAGGAGGGAAACGATCTAATTGTTGTTTAAATCGCACTGGACCATCAGGGAAGAGATGAGCTTTTCCTTTCCAAGATTGTTCTTCCGGCTGAAAATGACCCGGAAAAGCAATAGGAGGGAAACGATCTAATTGTTGTTTAAATCGCACTGGACCATCAGGGAAGAGATGAGCTTTTCCTTTCCAAGATCGTTCTTGCTGCTGACAGCGTGGATTACCAACAGGATAACATTGTGGTGCTTGTAAGTTCACGTCCCTACCCATTTTTCCAGCTGCTGGGTCTAAATATTTCAACTTGGATAGCTGAGGCTGAGGCGAGACGAGCCCTGCAGGTTTGCAGAACGAATTACAAAGAAGCAGTCATATATTCTGCGCATTTTGGTTACTTGGAAACAAATAAAGTAAAAAGTATCTTAAAACTACTCCGGAATGCATGTAAATTTTGAGCAACGAATATACTTCACAGAAATTGAGATCTAATTTGAATGTACAATATCGGTTAGAAACATCTGAAATCACCAAGCTTTCTAATTATCATCCGCACCTATGTATGTAGTGGAAGGCCCTGGTCTTTCATGACCATACTCAGAAGGACAAAAAACGGGAGGACGTTGCGTGTTCGAAACATCATACCCACTTCCTCCTCCTGCATGGCTTTCGGACATTCTACGAAATTCGAAAGACAAAAGAAATGAGTTTGCATTAAAGAAGAAGAAGAAGAAGAACAATAATAATAATAAGGAAGCTTACCGCTTTTCTTGTATTGGCGAAACCGCTGAAGGAATACCATTTGCAAGAAAATCAAAGGCTTCCGCGTATGCCTTTTCAAATTCTTCTGTTAAAATCACAGGTAAATTCTTCAGGACATTGAGATATATGTCGTACAAACTTTGAATGTACAATATTTGTTTGAAACATCTGAAATCACCAAGTTTTCTAATTATCATCCGCACCTATATATGTAGTTGAAGGCCCTGGTCTTTCATGACCATACTCGAAAGGAAAACACACGGGAGGCCGTTGCATGTTCGAAACATCATACCCACTTCCTCCTCCTGCATGGCTTTCGGGCGTTCTACGAAATTCGAAAGACAAAAGAAATGAGTTTACATTAAAGAAGAAGAACAACAACAACAATAATAATAATAAGGACGCTTACCGCCTTTCTTGTACAGGCAAAACCGGTGAAGGAATAACATTTGCAAAATAATTCAAGGCTTTCTCATGCGCCTTTTCAAGTTCTTCTATTAAAATCACAGTTAAATTCTTCAGGACATTGAGATATATGTCGTACAAACTTTGAATGTACAATATTTGTTAGAAACATCTGAAATCACCAAGTTTCTAATTATCATCCGCACCTATTTTTGTCGTGGAAGGCCCTGGTCTTTCATAACCATACTGAGAAGGAAAACACACGGGAGGACGTTGCATGTTCGAAACATCATACCCACTTCCTCCTCCTGCATGGCTTTCGGACGTTCTACGAAATTCGAAAGACAAAAGAAATGAGTTTGCATTAAAGAAGAAGAAGAAGAAGAACAATAATAATAATAAGGACGCTTACCGCCTTTCTTGTACAGGCAAAACCGGTGAAGGAATACCATTTGCAAAATAATTCAAGGCTTTCTCATGCGCCTTTTCAAGTTCTTCTGTTAAAATCACAGCTAAAATTCTTCAAGACATTGAATTATCAAAAGAAAGCATCGTGTCAAACTTCATTCTGCTCCAAAACATTAAAGAAAAAGAACAAGGAAAAGAATCTTACAACACTGAACATGTTACTACATTAGAAAGAATTGCATGACAGTCTCTAGAAATAAAAAATCCAATTTGGCTACACTTACCTGATCTGCGGGCTTTGGTACGTCCTGGGGGACGAAACTTGTATTTGAAGACTGGGGGACGAAACTTGTATTTGAAGACGGGGGGACGAGACCTGTATTTGTATTCCTTAACCATCCTGTTGAAAATTAATTTTGCTAAGCAAAAGAAATTATCAAACAATTATGAACAAAGATTTCATGGGGATGCCATTTTCTTTCAGATTCAGTGTTGTACTTATAGCCCCGAATTCCTCAGGACGGACAGTGCATGCGGTCCAATCCACGTACAATGAATTTGCATTTGACAAGTCTACGAAATATAATTTTGTACGGGCGGTGTACATGCAATGGTGAGTTAAGTCTATCAGTGAAGCGAAGTTATGTATTATCCATGCCATCGATGCATCAACATGCATGCTGCATGGACGGGTGCACGTGCATATACGAAACTCAATAATTTCTATTTTTAGTTTGCTTTTATCTCTTTCAAATAGGGAAATAAATAGTTTATTCAAGTTAATAAATCTAATCAAATTTTAGTTCTAATAATAGATTAATATAAAATATTGTATAAAAATTATTATAAGGAGTATAGACTTTTAAATACTAACATATATGTCCCAAAAAAAATTGATTTTTGAGTTTTGTTTTAATTATGTTCATTTCATCTTGATTTTTAAATGTTTTTTTGCATTATATTTTCTACTCAATCATTATAGGTGAATGTGATTTAGTATATCTACTTTTACCACTCTATGATAATATTTGTCATATTTTTTTTGGTAATCCAAGGGTGTCCTCGCAATTCATCCCAACGTGCTCGCAATTCAACCCAACGTGTTCCCTTTATAGGGTGAGCTGAGGTGAGACTAGTCCCCTAGGGATGCACTACCACTTCATATGATAATATTTGTCATTTTTTTTGGTAATCTAGGGGTGTCCTCACAACTCAGCCCAACGTGTTCCCTTTATGGGGTGAGTTGAGGCAAGACTAGTCCCCTAGGGATGCACTACCACTCCATATGATAATATTTGTCATTTTTTTTTGGTGACGAGCGACCTGGTGCGAGACTAATCCCCTAGGGATGCACGCAATAGGCCACAAACCACGTGCATCGGATAAGCTCGGGCCTCAGAGTCGAGCCTGGAACCTGTGGGGAGAAAACCCATGACCCAAGCCAACTCCACTACCCATGTAGACTCGATAATATTTGTTATATTAAAACATATGATAGAAGTAGATTTCGTATCAATAAAATGACTAATTAATCTTTTGCTCTCCACGCATATATATATATATATATATATATATATATAAATAAATCTAACCAAATTTAAATTCCAATAATAGAGCTAATATAAAATATTGTATATAAATGTTTATAAAGAGTATAATTTTCTAAGTATTTTAATTTTTGAGTTTTGTTTTACTTTTAAGTTTGCTCTTATTTTAAATTTTCATTTTAATTTTATTTTAGATTTTTTTTTTCTAAAAATATGAGAGAAATTTTTTGATGGCCAAATTTTATATATGAAAATAAATGAAATATGTTTTTAGTTTATATAAATTAACAACTCTAATCACATTTAAATTTTAATAATAGAGATGAGATAAAATATAATATAATTTTTTACAAATAATATTAAAACTTACAAAGAAGATAATTGAATTTAGTTTTAAGTTTAAATAGAAAACATTTTATAATAGACAATGTTTTTTATTTATCATTATATTGTGTACTCAAAATAATGATAAATTGACATCTAACTCATCTTACATTTCAAAAATGATTTCTCCAATGTTAAACATTCAATATTATACAATAATGATTAAGTGTTGTCAAGTTAAATAATATAAATAAATAAATAAAACATATAGAAATAAAAGAAAATAAATTTACATAAGTGAATAAAACAATTTAAGAAAAAAAAACCTATCAAAGTATCATTCAAATAATGTGAAAATTTATATGTGGTGGTTCTATCCAAACATAAGAACATTGCCTTTATAATCTCTCATCCCCTACTTCTAGTTATAAATCCATCTTCTAGCCAAATTCATATATCGCATAAAATAGGCTACTTATGTGGAATAATTCATGAAACATCACTAAGTCACAATATAAGACATGAAACAAAAGAGATAGAAAAGAGAATGTAAGCCTAGATTCTTGAATAATATGTAGGATAAATCCATGGTGAGAAATTTAAATTAGAATAAAAAGATCATAATTAGATGAAAATATCAAGGGAAACAAAAAAATAAATTTCTAAGAGTTTGAATACATATTTTAGATTAGATATTAGCAAGATTTATGAATGAAAAAGAAAATATATCAAAGGGATATGTATATGGATTAAATAAAGTGTGAAATGTATGGAGCATAATAAATGAGCTAAAATTTTGAACATAATATTGTGTTTCATAGTAATATAGAGTAAGATATGATAAATTAGTACATAAAGGTCTAATTATTGATTTTTTAACTTTTAATTGATTATGTATTTATATTCATTGAGTATATTCAATTAACATACCAACCATAATAGATGATAAAAAATTTCTAAATTTATTATGCATATATAATAAACCCTCCAAATCATAGTCATAATAATATATTTGTTCGAAATCAGGATCTTAGAACGCTAATCATTATAAAAAAGGCATGCAATAAATAAAATGAGAGCAATACATGCATATAGATTTTACAAATTACACAAGATATACATGTGGAAAACTCTTTCAAATAGAAAATCCCATAAAACATCATTTTATAATTTTTTTTTACAATAATGGTCTATTATAACACAGACTGAACTGTGAAACACTTCTTCATAATTCCACATGGCTAATAATACCTCAAGGGTATAGTGATATAGTTCATTATAAAATCTTCAATTTCTATATATCTCAAATGAGAGAGAACCTCCTTAAATATAGGAGGAAAGGGGACATAATACCTAAAAGGGTATTAGTCACACCTATTCAACAATCATCATTCTTAAATAATTAATAACCCAATTATTAAACTATAATTATTTCAATTAGGATATGCTTAATAAGAATATAATATGTAAGGTTTTATAATCTTATATTAGAAAAATATATAAATGTTATAAGGGTATGACCCCTAATGACATTATGTTCTAACTATTGGAAAATGGTCAACGCTCCCCTCAAGATTTGTGACATGGACTAACTACCTCTCATGGATCTGTTAAATCTAGCGGTTATATCGAGCATTAATGGGTCGACCTTTTGGTGCAATGACAATCGTGGGGCCAACAATTGGTATCAAAGCCAAAGGTTTCGAGTTCGAATCCCCTCAACTGGCATTGAGGGGGATATTATTGGTAAATGGTCAATGATCCCCTTGGGATTTGTGACATGGACTAACCACCTCCCATGGATTCGTTAACTCTGGAAATTGTATCGTGCATTATCAGGTTGACCTTTTGGTGCAACGACAACCATGGGGCCAACACTAACACTCCCCCTAAATGTTAATAGGATGAATCACTTGTCAATTCCCATAAAAGAAAAAATAAAGTACCCTAGTAATGTAGGCCTTCTTTGACAGTGATAAATAGGAAACAAATATATGCCAAAATAAAATTCATGTATTTCATACTACATGAAATTCATCTTGTCATAATTTATAATACTTGTGTTTTAAAAAGTGATGCTTTATGATGTCTTATAAATATTTTTGTTGCAACTTGAGTCTCCTCAAATCAGCCTCGCCATAGGTTCATTACATAGTGCCTGTGGGACTTAATACAATAATGCTCATAGGACTTAATACAACTCTTTTATAAGTGCAAGATCTAGTGTCATACCACAAATAGGGGTTTCACAAATGGGACATGTACATCTCATACAATTTGGGAACCAGCCCAATACTTTGCAAAATGTTCATGTTCCCAATCAACCAACATCAAACCAAAACTTATTCTCTCACATTCCAAACCAAAATCCACCCTTCATTCATACACTAAACCAAAATCCGTCACATAACGTTGGGTTTCAAAACACTTACATAGACCCCAACAATACAACCAACACGTCATTGACAGAAGTGGATGTTCTGCAAACACAAATGGAAGTCCTTCAACAAAAAATGGATAATATGGCCATGTCTAGCAAAAAGACTTTTTCAACAAAAGACTTATGTCCATTTCCCTTTGGCAAAGCTTTATACATGACACCCTTCCCACATGGATATGTTATACCAAACTTGAATAAGTATAATGGGAAGCATAATCCTATTGAATATATAAGGGAATTTTCCACAATGTGCATAGACGTTGCATATGACCCCACATATCTCATGAGACTTTTTCTGCACATCCTTGTTGGAATAGCACTTGAATGGTTTTCTCAACTTCCATATGGCATAAGGTAATGGGGTGAACTTGCTAAAAAAATTATTGAACATTTCGCCTTTAACATTGACAATGAAATCAGAATAGCAACCTTATGTCACACCACACAAGATGAAGGAGAGAACTTTATCACCTTCTTCCAGAGATGGAGGAGTCTAGCTAGTTGATGCCCTATTGAAATACCCAAAAAGAAAAAGGTCACCATATTCCTAGAAAACCTTAATTCAAAATTCACAAGTGACGTAAGAGTACACTGTTGCACTTCCTTTGTGGAACTAGTAGAAAAGGGTATCATACTTGAAAAGGATCTCATTGACAAAGGTGAAATCAAGATGTCAAATAGAACTCCAAATGTTTAAAGCACCACTAATGATAGGAACAAATTATATTGGTCTTGAAACAAGAATGTAACCAATGATGGAATCGTCAATGCTAAAACCCTACATGCATGACCAATCATTACATTTAGAGGACACGATCCCTCTAACAATACACCCAACAATGCCAACCAAATTTCCAATGTTGTCTAAAACATGCAACAACCACGACCGCAAAGGAAGTTTCCAAAACATGAATTCACTCCCCTAGGGGAAGCAATTGAATCAGTCTTTAAAGAACTAATACATCACAATATCATACAACTTCCTGAGCCAAAATAATATGATCCTGGACAATTTAAACCCTCTTGGTGGGATGACAATGCTTTTTGCGATTTCTACCAAACTAAGGGACAATCTACCACAATGTTGGTCCATTTGAAGAATATTATATAGGATCTTGTGGAAAATAAAACTATTGAAGTTAATAGATAGAAATAGACATCCTTAAACAATGACCACAAGATCTTTTCTAATCCATTACATGACCATGGAAAAGGAAAAGCCTCTAGTTCAGGAAATAAGACCAATAATAATTTGGCCAATTATGCTAATGTCAAATATGCCTATAACCATGACACCATCATAAATCACATTCGAGCCACCAATGGACATATCAACACTATTACCATAATGAAAACTCCCAAATGTGTTGTCAACACTCACTGAACTAAGATAACCATCCAAGGCCCTCTACCATAGCAACAACCATAGTCCTCCAAGCCTCACTACAATTTACTTGACTAGTTGGGGAAGACCCCAATGCAAATTTTTATCTTGGAACTGTTGCGTATATCACCTGATCATCGAGCTATTTTAGACAAAGCTTTGCAAGGCATGACCATCCCCACCAACCTTGATGTCAATCATTTTCAAGAGATGGTAGGCTACCTAACCAACTCTCATCATGTTACCTTCTCTAAACAAGATTACTCAACCGAGAAGATAGACCACAATGGCCCATTGCACCTCAAAGTTCTTGTCCATAAAACAAAATTTAGACGATTCTTGGTAGATGAAGGAGTATGGTTGAATATTTGCACCTTGAAACTGGTAAAGGAATTAGGCTCCTCAAAGGCGTGTGTGAACACTACTAAGAGAAATGTCATTAAGGTATATGATGACGAATAATAGTCATCTAAAGGAGTTGTAACACTCCCCATTAGAATTGGTCCTCCGGTTATGGATACCAATTTCCAGGTCTTGGATCTCATCCTTCCAAATAATCTTTTACTGGGAAGACCATGGGTACATGCTATGAAGGTCTTCCCTTCCACTTACCATCAATGCCTTAAATTTCCATACAATGACACCAGGATCATGATAGTTGGTGATCCTAATCCTTTCCAATATTGCACTAACCTACGTGGAATATCCCAACGAAAAGTGGTTGTCAATAATGAATCCTCGTCTTCCATTTTGTCACATTACATTGATCCCTCTTCACTAACTAAAACATCCACTCCATCTACCATACTATTAAACCTCAAGGTCCAAGTATGTGATATGGGATGTGGAGAATATCATATGGATAAGTTGTAGACAAACTGTTGCACGTATGTGCAAGTTTGGTGGTTTTTTCATTGATGTTGTCATTTATTTCAACAAAGATTAGAATGTTGCAAATTTTCCATACATATAGTTGAGATGTTGTTGCGATGTTGTGAGTACATGGAACTATCCTTATGATGTTGCAGATGTGCTAAAATGATGGGTTACCAAGTGCTTTTGAGAAAATTAATAAAGAGTGAATTCAGAGTTATATATGTGCTTAGAATGTGCTTTGGTATGTGCTTCATGTTTCTTCCATGTTGATCCTATTCTCATGTAGATATGAAGGTTTATTGTTGGTGATTTGTTATCTTCTTGTTATAAAGTGTGTACTTCAATGTTCATTTTTGCTTTCATTAGGTTTGGCTGACCTAGTGTTTACACTTCATATGAAGAATTTAAAATTTAATTAAGGAAGCATATGGTTGATTTGAGATGTTGCTTTTGGTCTTGGTTAAGTGTTTAATTGGTCCACTATGATTATTTTCCACCAGAGGAATGTTGAGTTGCCAACCTAGTTTGAATTTATGAAATGAAGCTTATATGGCTGACCTTGGAGAATGTTTCTAAGGCTGAAGATGGTATAAATGCAAGTCAAGATGTGAATGATTAGATGATGCAAAATAAAAAAGTAAGCCACAAGTGTAGATTAGAGTTGTGCAAAAGTGAGTTGAGGCAGTAGTACTTCATTGTGTTAGATTCTTGAAAACAGTGAGCCGAAGGTTTCTGCAATCTTCTAGTCAAGGTTGCGGATGTGTGTAAATTTCTATGGTGGATTTTTTTGTTACCTTTTGTATCTATAGGTAGTGAGCCTCCATGTTGGACAATGATTCCTTTTTATAGGCGATAAGCCTTCGTATCTGGATAGTGAGTCCTATTATGGGCAGTGAGCCTCTTGTATTCAGTTTTGCTATCACTTTATATTGTGAGTTAATCTGCACTGTGGTTTTTACCTTATTGGTTTTCCACGTAAAATTTGGTGTTCATTGTGTTGATTTTACTTTTTTTTTATTGCACATTTCATGTTCATACTTAATAACATAATCATGTGGTTGTGAATTTGATAAGTGTTAGGAGTTTTATGTTTGAATTTTGTGACAACTAATTCACCCCCCCTCTCAGTTGTCCTGCACCTTTTAGAAATTGGTATCAGAGCTTTGGTTCCTTGGTGTAGAGATTAACCACTTAAGGAAGATCTGATGACACATAATTTGTCGATCCCTATGTTTAATGGATCTGATTACAGTGACTGGAAAGTGCAGATGAGAGGATATATTATCTCTCTAGGTTACAAGACATGGAAATCTATTCAGATGAAGTATGTTGCTCCAATAAGTGGTCCTACTACTATAGATGAGGTTTTTGCTTATGAGGAGAACGAAAAAGTGAGGTATACTATTTATAGTGCTTTATCCAAGACTAAGCAAACAAAAGTTATCTCTTTAGGCACTGCTCATGAAGTTTTGAAGAAGTTGGAAGATCTTTATGAAGGAAATGATAGAGTGAAATTGACAAAGAAGCTAACGGAAAAGCTTAGATATGAAAATATGAAAATGGAAGAAGGAGAAGATATTGCAAGCTATTTTTTATAGAATTGATTTAGCAGCAAATGAAGTTGGAAATCAAGGGGGTACTCTAACTAATGAAGATATAATTGAGAAGATTCTAATGACTCTACCAAAATGTTACAGTGATAAAGCTTCAGTTATTGAGGAAACATATGATCCTAAGGAATATACTAAAGAAGAGCTATTTGGCACCTTGATTGCATTTGAGATGAGAAAGTTTGGAAAGAAAGAGGAAAAGATAGAAACAACATTTAAGGCAAAAAAGATTGAAGATGATCCAAATAGTCATGGTTCAGATGAGTTGGAATAAAACTTTACAAGGAATTTGAAGAAAGGTACTGGTAAGTATAAAGGTATGTTTCCCTTTAAATGTTTTAGTTTTGGTAATATTGGTCATTATGCTTCAAGATGTCCAAATAGAACTATAGATAAGAAGAACAGAGATCATAAAGATAGAAAGGATAAGAAATACAAAAAATTGTACTATGTTAGAGAAGAAGTTGGAATCTTTGATGATGAATCTGATTATGAGAATGATGATAGTGAACGCTTGTTCTTAGCTTTGGAGAGTAAATTTTTGTTTCCTAACTTTGGAAAATGTGCAAGAAAAAGTGATTCGGAGAACAAGAAGAATGAGATGGAAGGTACTTTGGTCACCGCATTTCATGCTAGAAAGGATGAAGACTATTGGGTGATTGATAGTGGATGTTCTAATCACATGATCGGAGATAAAAGTTACAAGTTTACTAAACTTGAAAAGTATGATAGTGGTTTGGCCATGTTTGGTAATGATTTAGGAGCAAAGATTGTTGAGAAACGTACAATTAGTTTTGTTGGAATACACAACACTGATGATGTATATTATGTAAAGGGTCTAAGGAATAACCTTTTGAGTATTGGATAGATGTGTAGTAAAGGTTTTAAACTTGTGTTTTAGGATAATACCTGTGAGATCAGAAAAGGATCCGGAACTATCGTTGTTGTAGGAAGGAGAACTCATGGAAACGTCTATCAACTTAAGGGTGTTGATGGTCAGTGCATTGTATCTCAGGTTAATGAAATTTGGTTTTGGTACTAAAGAATGGGACATTTAAAAATTTGATAATCTGGTCAGGATCAATTCAAGAGATGTTGTATGAGGTCTGCCTAAAATCATAAATCCTGCTAATACTGTTTGCAGAAGTTGTCATCTAGGGAAATAGACAAGATGCAATTTCAAAGGAAAAGAGAAAACTGCTACTGGAATGTTGGAATTAATTCATACAAACCTCTATGGTCCTACTAGAATAGGAAGCCTAAATGGTGATATGTATTCCATGCTCCTTATCGATGATTATTCTCGAATGACATGGGTTTCTTTTTTTAGAGAAAAGACTCACGCTCTAGATAGGTTTAAAGTTTTCAAAGCAAGAGTAGAAAATGAAGTGAACCTAAGAATCAAATGTTTGAGATCTGATACATTTTATGAAGAGCATGGCATAAAGAGACACTTTTCTACTCCAAGAACCCCTCAGCAAAATGGAGTGGTTGAGAGAAAGAACTAGACTATATAGGAAGTTGCAAGAACCATGATGAAAAAAGAAAATAGACCTGATGTATACTAGAGAGAGGCAATACACACTGTTGTCTACATTCTTAACAAAGTTCAAATCAGAGGCAACAACACAAAAACTCCTTATGAGTTATGGACTGGTAAGGAACCTACTATGAAATACTTTTAGGTGTTTGGAAGTAGATGTTACATTAAAAGAGATGAAAATCTTGGGAATTTTGATGCTAGATGTGATGAAGGCATTTTTCTTGGATATTCAACTACCAGCAAACCATATAGATGCTTTAATAAAATATTGAGGAAGATTGTTGAGAGTGCTAATGTGAAGGTTGATGAGGATGTGCATAGACCCATTGAGATAAGTGAAATTGAACCTGATGATCCTATCTGTGAACAAGTACCTAAACAACATAAGGTGGAGGAAGAAGAAGAAGAAACTCTGGAACTTGCTAAGTATTTCCATAAGAATCATCCAAAATAACAAATAATTGGAGATAAGAGTGAAGGTGTGAAGACAAGAAGTAAATTAGCAACTGAGGTAAATCTATGCTTACTTTCTAAAATTGAACCTAAGTCTATATGTGAAGCATGTGAAGATGAAATTTGGGTTAGAGCTATGAAAGAAAAGTTGGAGCAAATAGAGAAGAATCAGAACTGGGAACTAGTTCCTAGACCTGTGAATAAGAATGTAATTGGTTCAAAATGGGTGTTCAAGAATAAGTTGGATGAAAATGGTGAAGTTATAAGAAACAAAGCAAGACTTGTATGCAAGGGATACTCACAAGTTGAAGGCATAGACTTTGAAGAGACATTTTCCCTGGTGGCTAGAATTGAAGCTATTAGGATGTTTTTGGCATTCTCTTCCCACAAGGATTTCAAGGTATATCAAATGGATGTCAAGTTTCCATTTCTGAATGGTGAATTGGAAGAAGTATACATGGAACAACCTGAAGGATTTCTATTATCAGACAAACCATATATGGTTTATAAATTAAAGAAGGCATTGTATGGACTGAAACAATCTCCTAGAGCATGATATGTGAGATTGAATAGATACCTGACATAGCAAGGATTTAGCAAAGGCTTTGCTGATAGAAATATCTACTTCAAAGTGCAAGGTAATAAAATGCTGGTAGTAGTAGTATATGTTGATGATATCATCTTTGGAGAAAATGCAAGTATGTGTAAGAGATTTGTAGAGGAAATGCAAAAAGAATTTGAAATTTCCATGACTGGTGAGTTGAATTTCTTTCTTGGTCTTCAAGTAAATCAAACTGATAAAGAGATATTCATTTCACAATCTAAGTATTTGAAAGAGTTGTTAAAGAAGTTTGGAATGGATGACTCCAAACCGATTAGTACTCCTATGGTGACTAGTTGTAAGCTGATTAAAGATGATGAATCCACTAAAGCTAATTAGAGCAAATATAGATCTATGATTGGTGGACTATTGTAAGTTGTTGCTACCCAGACAGGATATCATGCATGTAGTATGTTTAGTTTCCATATTTCAAGAAGATCCTAAAGAGGTACATGTTATATTTATAAAGAGGATGTTTAGATATCTCAAAGGTACACTGAATTATGGCTTATGGTATCCTGAGGATGTTGATTTCACATTAAGTGCTTATACCAATGTAGATTGGGCTGGTTGTGTGGATTACTGGAAGAGTAGTAGTGGAGGTGCTTTCTTTCTTGGAAAAAGATTGGTTTCTTGGTTGAGTAAGAAACATGACTCAGTTTCTTTATCCACTACAGAAGCAGAGTATATTATTGTAGCATCCCTCTGCACATAGGTTTTGTGGATGAAGCAAACTCTAAAAGGTATTGGAGTGGTATGTGATGAGCCTATTCCTATTTTTTGTGACAATAAAAGTGCTATAAACATTTCCAAAAATATGGTAATGCATTCAAGAACAAAACATATATCTATTAGATATCATTTCTTGAGAGAGAAGGTGTTGGAGAACAAAGTCAGGCTAGAGTATGTGTCAACAAAGGAATAGATTGCAGATATATTCACTAAGGCTCTACTAAAGGACACTTTTGAGTATCTTAGGGGGAGGTTGGGGGTCATTGGCCCTCCGAACTAGTTGCACATGGAGGTGCATCAGTCCAGTGGATCCAAAAATTCTTCATTTATTTGGACTGATGAATGGGTCTACTTCATAGAGGGAATATAAAGTTTTCATTATTGTAGTATGAGTTGAATGGGCGCACTCATAAGGGGGAGTGATCAAGGCTTTGATCTTTTCCATTGATGTCAAAGGGGGAGAGAGAGTCATGTGAAAAATAATAAAAGATAAAGAGAAAAGGTGTTCTACTAGAATATTATGTAGGATGTTTAAAGGAGAATGTGGTCTTTGATGGTTTTTCACATAATTTGTTTCCATCAATAACAAAGGGGGAGATTGTTGCAAGTATGAGAAATTTTGGTGGTGTTTTCATTCATGTTGTCAATGATGTCAACACAGTTCAGAATGTTGTAGATTGTGCATGTATAGTTGAGATGTTGTGAGTACATGGAGCTACCCTTATGATGTTGCAAATGTGCTAAAATGATGGGTTACCAAGTGCTTTTGAGAAAATTAATAAAGTGAAGTTAGAGTTATGTATGTGTTCAAAATTTTCTCTGGTATGTGCTCCATGATGTTTCTTCTGTGTTGATCCTATGCTCGTGCAAGTCTAAAGGTTTGTTGTTGCTGATTTGTTGGTGATATCTCTTGATTTGTTACTGTTGGTTTGATGGGAGGTGAAAGTTGTGTTCGTCGGTGTGTCAATTATTTTGGCATAGTTGGTTATTTATGGATTAGGAGAAATTCTTTTGCTCCACAGTCCTTCGCTATTTTGATTTAGGTCTTGTGGATTTGGAATATGTCTTGTAATGATGTTCTCTAGGTTCTGGTAGAGATGTTCTAGTTTTGGTGCTCTAGAAGATGAGCTTCAGAGTTGTTGTGTGGGATTACATAGTCTGGATGGTCTATTGGAAATATTTCTATGTTTGAATGTTGTTACACCTACTATGAATGTATCTAGAAGTGTCTAAGATGTGTTTTCATGCATGATGAAGCGTGTTACATCATCTGTGTGTTAACTTCTTATTAGAAAGCATGTACTTCAATGTTCATTTGTGTTTTGATTAGGTTTGGCTGACCCAATGTTTACACTTCATATAAAGAATTTAAAATTTAATTAAGGAAGTGTTTGGTTGATCTAAGATGTTGTTTTTGGTCTTGGTTAAGATTTTAATTGGTCCACTCTCATTCTTTGCCACCGCAGGAATGTTGAGTTGCTAACCTAGTTTGAATTTATGAAATGAAGCGTATGTGACCAACCTTGGAGAATGCTTCTTTAAGGTTGAAGATGGTATAAATGCATGTTGATATGCAAAGGATTAGATGATGAAAAATAACAAATTAAGACACAAGTGAAGAGTAGAGTTGTGTGAAAGTGATTTGAGGCAGTAGTACTTCATTGTGTTAGATTCCTTAAAGCAGTGAGTTGAAGGTTTATGCAATCTTCTGATCAAGGTTGTGGATGTGTGTAAATTGTTGTGGTGGATCTTTCTATTATCTTTTGTATCTGTAGGAAGTGAGCCTCCATGTTGGACAATGAGTCCTTTTTGTAGGCAGTGAGCCTTTGTATCTGGATAGTGAGTCCTATTTTGGGCAGTGAGCCCTGGGTAGTGAGCCTCTTGTATTATGTTTTTCTATCACTTTATATTATGAGTTAATCCTCAATGTGGTTTTAATTTTTGTTATCTGCATTTCATGTTCATCCTTAATAATAGAATAGTATAGTGATTGTGAAGTTGATAAGTGTTAGGAGTTTTATGTTTGAATTTGGTGACAACTAATTCACCCCCCTCTTAATTGTCCTACAAATTTTAATAAAAACAACAATGCTAATTCTATTGTGAAGACTTCAATTTCTAAGGGTATGTGTAGGATGATCATGGAAAAAAAAGGCCCTTAAGTGGCAAAAAAAATAGAAAAATTAGAGTTAGGCAACTTGACATTAAAATTTTAATAAGTTATCTATATTATTTCAAAAATATGTAAGAATAGAATTTGTAGCAAATTGAATTTAGTTTCTAAACTACTAGGTTTGTTTAAAAAATATATATCTATTTGGTGAAAATTTGAAATTTCAATGGTAGTACTTAAATTTTAGGAAAAAAAAGTAGGTGTATGTCACACCCTAACCACAATAAAATGATAATATTTTTATAATATTTTAGATATAAGTGGAGGACTCATGTCTCGATGTGATGCATATTTTTTTGTAATTTTTTTCCAAGAAAATAATTAATTATGAATTTTTTATTACAACTTTTAAAAAATAAAAAAAACTTGTATGTCTGACCACCTTAACTTGGTCAACACTTCATGAAATTCATTTTTTCTTTTTTTAATCCTATAGTATGTGAAGCATAGAGTGTGACGCATGTTTTGGATTCAAAAAATGTGATACCTTTTGAAATTTCTAAATGTTTTTCAATCAGTCTATCAATCAAGACTTTAGTCATAATTTGAATAGAAAATGAATAATAATTACTTATTAAATTCAAAGTAAAGCATAATTTATATTGGTGCAAATTTGAGAATCTCCTTTAAAAACCTTTTTCGTTTCATCAATTTTGGGTAAAAAAAAGTTGTCAGCCACATACCCATCATATTTCCACTTTTTGGCCCATCATGATCCTGTACATACCCCTACCAATGATGTCAAGACAATTTCAAAGGATACTCAAATAGATGACCATGCTTGGATTGACACCTCTTGGGATCCTGATATGAAATCTACCTTCGCCATATCCACTTCTACACAAATTTTTCATGTCCATGACAACCCTATGTTTGACCAAGATATATATGATAATCCACTCTTTGATCATGACCCCGCTGAGGATATAAAATCATCATCCTTCCATCCTACCTACCCCAGGCTAGGATATGTATCTCCTATCAACATGTCACCTCTATCAAGTCACCTTTCCAAGTTGTTAAGGATGTGCAATCTTCCTTTGATGTTACCAATATAGAAAAGGATAGTCCCAAAGATTCTATTGATGGCATCACCACTCCTGTTTGTCCACTAGACATTCCTACCACTTCACCTATTTCATCCATCCCACTCACATCCATCTGCAATAAAGACATGACTCAACAAGTCACAACTCAAGAAAAGAATAAAGGAAAAGCTCCAACGAATGACCTATCATTAAAAGGAGATCAAGAATCAAGAGATAGAATGAAAATAAAAGAATATCAAGACAAGTCCTATAGCCACCATAAAAATATATTGGACCAATCAAAAATACAAGTTGATAATGAGCAAGAATGTCAAGAAAAGTCCTCTATCCAAAATCAAAAGCTATCGGACAAATAAAAAATAAAAGTCAAAAGTGAAAGCAAGCAAAAGTCAATCTCCAAGTATGCCTCTCCATCAAAAATCACTTGGAGCATCTATTAAGGAAAAAGGTCAAGAAAATATCTTGTTGATCTAAGGTCTCTATCCATGTTACTCTCACTCATACCATATATTACATTCCACTCATCCATGTTCACATATTTGTCATATCATCCCACCTTCATTGGCGATGTCTTTCAATTTGTCTTTGACGATGACCCCTTGATGTACTCTAGGTCTTCGGTCACCCAAATTCCCTTTCATCTGAAGCCTGGTGGCCTATGTAGTGTGCACATTAGGGATCATACCATAGCCTCATTCATCCACCACATCTATCTCCCTTCATATTTTCCATTCATACTCCTCATCTCGATCGATTCCTTTCATCTAGCATGGTCATCCACATAGGATTGAGGCATCATCAAGGAATTCTATGAATCTGGTGTTTATCAATTCTACACATAGCTTTTGGGAGCCATGTCTTAATCATCAAAAATACAAAAAAATGGTACCTAGATGAAAACCTTGAAAACATGCATCTTGGTAGTTCATCAAAAATAAAAAATAAAAAATCAAGAAAATAGTAAAGAGAAATAATTCGTCCAATATTGAAAACCACTTCAGTGGTGCTTTGGATGAGTACCATGGTGAAAACTTGGAAAACAGGCACCATGTGTAGTCGGCTCTATTCCTTTGTCTATCATCATTCCAATTTGACTTCCCTATCATATCACCTATCTTTCCTATCCATGCATCTTACCATTTATCCTTTTCATATCACCCATTATAAATGGTTGTCCTTTCCATGACTTGGAACGATTGACATCAAACACACTTCGCATCCCCATTCCATCCTATTCATAATAAATTGGTCGATTATACCCAACTAGGGGTAGGCACTTGACTTACATCATTTGGTTTGTACAGTGGTTGTTCTGAGGACATAAAACCATCAAAAAAATCCTTAAACATCACAAAATGTCCTAAAAAATAACAAAATGTCCTAAAAAAAATCCAAAAACATCATAAAACTTCAAAAAGACAAAAAAATCAAAATAGGTCAAAAATTCCCCAAAAAAAATATCCAGATAACTTTGAAAAACCCAAAAAAAATGATTTAGAGTCAATCTTTGTCATTGTTGAACTATGTTGCCTCTGTGACTAGACGTAGGCAAGGCCATTTATCGATCTGCCCCCAAGGCATTAGGTCAGTCCTTTAGGTTTTTCAAATAAACAATGAAATCATGGCTCAAGTTTTTTATCAGTAAAAGAAAATCAATGGTCATGTCAAACTACAAGGTCTCTACCTGTATAACGTAGGCAAGGCCATCAATAAATGAGGCCCTAAGGCCACACTAGACCAGTCATTTACGGTTCATCGTGTCAATCAAAATAAGTCAGACATTGTCATCAAACACAAAAATTGTCAAAACATCAAGAAAAGTCGCTCATCAATAAGACAAACAAGTCAACAAGGTCATTACGTCAAACCAAACAAATTGTTGAAACACTCAAATAACCAAAACAATCAACCTATGTCTTATAGAGGATGTGTCCTTCTTGAAAACAAGCATTGTCATTTAGTCAAGCTTCATCATTGCCTTATATAGGTGGTCACATGATCGAAACCAGACTCGACGTCTTATACGAGATGTGTCATTCTCAAAATCAGGCCTTTTATCAAACAATCATCTTATCAATCCCCTAGACAATTAAACAACAAACAAATCAAATTTTTGGCAAATATTCTTACTAGTTGTTGACATTGTGGCTTTTTTTTTCTTATCTTTTCATTTGGCTTTGTCTTTGAGTCTGCTTACTAGCTTCCTCGAGGATGTCCCATGAAAGATTTAGAGAAGCAATGATATCTCAGAACTCTTTTTCTTTGACTGTTGTTTGTGGATTTTTTTTTGGTTTTGTCTTCGAGTCAAGTTACTAGCTTCCTTGAGGATGTCCTATGAAGGATTTAGAGGAGCGATGATGTCTCATGACTCATCTTTTATTTGATTGTTGTCTGCAATTTTTCTTGAAAATAATACATGGGCAACTTTTCCCTTAGTATGAGTTAGGACATTCTTTGTCTACGACTGTCTATTTTTAGTAGGTGGATGACCTTGCACACCTTGGTCTATCTCATATCATGGTGTTTGTTATCCATTTGTATCATTTAATGCCCAATGATGATTAATGCAAGGCTTATTATGATTCGACAAAATATTGAAGTCATTCTAATATACTAACATCCATGTCTTCCATGCTAACATCCATGTCTTTTATGCTACTATTCATCTTTTCCGCTCTAACATTTCTTCTTTTCTACATCTTCAACACCCTTATCTATGTTCCTCTATCCTTTTTGTCCTTCATCTTCTAGTTATCTCATCCATTTTGAGAGCACACTCCTCTTCTTCGAACTTGCTTGTCCTCTCAATGGGGCATACCACTACCTCCTCATCATCCTTTCTCATCCTACTTTCACTGGGGCATATCTTTTTCTTTGACACAATGCAATAAACTGCATTGTATCAAAGAAGGGAAAAATGTAGACAATAAAAATTGTCCTAGGCCTACGACTTTTAATTTCTTCATAATTCTTTCATCTTCATTTTTCATAATTAAAAATAATTTGAATAATTTAATTATTTCCTATGACCATGTATCCTTTATTAATTAAATAATTTCAATAATTTAATTAATTCATTCCAATCTTTATTTCCCTTTGACTAATTAAATAAATGTTATTTAATTACATCATTAATTAAACTTATTTTCTTTCTAAAATTACATAAAAGTTTATTTATTTAATCTCCTATGTCACTTTCCACTATAATTAAATAATTATTTTAATTATTTAATTATTTGTTGGCCTTCTCTTTCTTTAATTAAATAAATATTTATTTATTCAATTTAATCCAATATCCTTGAATTTTGAATTAAAATAATTATTTAATTCAAAATGATGATTCCTCCTTATCACAATCTTCTATAATTAAATAATATTTTTATTATTTAATTAGTCCTTAATCACTTAAGCCTAAATGAGATTTGATCAAGTTTGATTTCTCTAACAGATAGTTTTATCTATGTCAATCTTATCTTATACATCCAATCCTCTATTAATTAAATAACTTTAATTATTTAATTAATTCATTCTTACCTTTATTCTTCCTCGATTAATTAAATAAATATTATTTATTTAATTACGTCACTAATTAAATCTATCTTCTTTCTAAAATTAAATAAATGATTATTTATTTAATTTCTATGATACTTTCTACTATAATTAAATAATCATTTTAAATTATTTAATTATTCCTTAACTTTTTCTCTCTTTAATTAAATAAATCTTTATTTAGCTAAAATTTGACCTAATATCTTCAATGTTGAATTGAAATTATTTAATTCAAAAGGATTTATCCCTATCATATTCTTCTCAAATTAGATAATCTCTTGGTTATCTAATTACTCATTAATCACTTAAGTCTAGATAAAATTTGATCATTCAATTATCTGGTGAGATAATATCTGATTTTCTCTAATGAACAATATTTCTATTTAATCAGTTTGTTATCTAAACAAGATCAAATTTGATATTATCTTCTACACACAATCCTTATCCCTTTGTGTCTCAACCAATTTTCACCTTTGATTAAATTACTTTTAATTTAATCTCTGTCATTCAAGCTTTATCACTTACACTAATTTAACCCTAACCCTATTGTATGTCACATCTTTTAATCTTGATTATCTATTAATTATCTCTCAATCTCAACATGTCATTCAAAAATTATATTTTCTATAAAATGGCTTTATCTCTACCATTTTTACTCCTCCTGAAATCTTATGAGTTTTGGAAGCAACTTTAGAAATCTTCAATATTTTTCTATTATCATTGTCATAAGGCCATATTTGCATACTTAATTAAAATATGAGGGCAAGTACTATACTATAGTGAAATGGAGAAGGGTAATGGAGGTGAATCATGGGATTGCATGTGTGTTTGGTGAGATATTTTGTTTATGCATGTTTTTATCTTCCATTGTTCTTCATTATTAGCTTGGGTTTAGTTTGATTTATGCTTTGTATTACTAATCCTGGAATTTTCCCTATGCTAGAATACCTATTAGGTCTTACATCTATGATTTATCCATGAGGTGGTGTTATGCACACCCCCTCCTTAATGGCATCACCTAAGGAAAATCATTACAAAAAGGTTTTAATAAGTGATGGTTAATATTTTAATATTTTTCTTCTCTCATAGCATACATTTTCTTGAATGACCTAGAGAGAATTTTTATGATAAAATACTTTCATTTGAATAGAACTATAGAGAACATTTATGATAAAATACTTTCACTTGATTGAGGTGCTCATGATATTCAATATGCTTTTCTTGATTTGAAAATGATATTATTTTCTAAAATGCATCCACTTATCACATAGATATGTGGTACTTTTATAAGTATCCAATTGAAAATATTCCATAATTTTTCAAAGCCACATTGATTCTTCAAGAGTTACTTTTGTATTTTGGGTTTTGGTTAAAAAACTATAGAAGATATATTTTTAAATTATTACTTGATACATGGAATAGCTCATCTACTCCATTTATTTTGAAGAAAATCTAAAATAGAATTAGCAAAATAGTTAGTAACACATTAATCAAGTAAGCTTGATTCTTGGTATAGGAATAATAAGAACCATCATTAATTAAATATGCATTTTTGATACACCAATGAATTTATAAAAGATTAGTCTATAAACATAAATATGAATAATTTTCCATGTTTATTTGAAGAAAAAGTTCATGCTGGTAAAAATATAATAATGCTCCATAAAAAATTAAGCAACGAGTGAGCTATTCTTTCTAGGATTTATCCCTATACAATTTATGAGGGTGACAGCCACCCATTATAAGCGGGTGCTTTACACGTAATTTTTTTACAGAATAATTGAAGCTTATAAAAATGTTAGCTAAGGTAACACTCAAGAGAGAAAAAAAGATATAGTAGCAAAAAAGATGCTTTGAAAGTTTATGCAATTCTACTTTGTATATCATGGATGTGTAAGAATTTGAATTTTTTTTCCCTTACCATTCCATTCACCTTGTTATCCTTGTGTTTTAGTGAAAGGGAATGAATGTGGCCATTTTAATATATCAAGAATGATATTTTTTGATAAAGATAATACCCTCCTTACATCCATGATGGTTGAGTTAGCACAAAATTTTGATTTTAGATCTAAATTACTTCCAAAAAAACTTATGTAGGTATAATTTCTATGTTTTTAAGTACTAAAAAATCATCCTACTAAATATATAAACTTAAAGTAGACCTGTAGTGTAGAAAAATTAACCCTTTTTCACACTTAATTTTGGAATAATTAATATAAAATTAACTTAATTTTGTCATGATATAGTGTTGTAACACATTTTACACACTCACACTAAGTCAAGGACCCTTTTAACTAAAATGGACCTAATTGTGCCTTATTTAGGGTGTTGTAAAGTACTTTATTACACTTTCACATTAATCTAGGGCTTCATTAATTAATTAAGGTTAAGTAGACCTTAATTTTCCCCTATAATTCAAATCCAAGCCTTATTTATTGCATTTTTTGAGGATATACCCTGACACTCATTAATAATATTGCATGACATTTAATTTGGCAAGGTTTGAGTCCTAGAGTAATGACCTGGGACCTATTCATCACTTTGGGTGAATGGGTCCTCCTTACCTAGGACACACCTTTTTAAACATATTTTTGTTGGGATTTTAGTAATTTTTCACCTCCCCAAAACTTGGTCCTAGAAAATTGTGCTAGGACCCATTCGCCCAAGGTGGCAAATGGGTCCTTCTTACCTAGGACACCCCTTTTTTAACTTATTTGTGGTGGGATTTTAATGATTTTGAATCCTCGATCTGATGTCAGCTTGGATTATTTGAATTTCAAAGTAAAACTTTAGATTTAGTATAAATATAAGGCTAATTCACCTAGTTTCACCTAATAAAATTTATGCAAGTATCCTAAGATTTCACAAGAGCATTTTAGAGCATTCAAGAGAATTCAAGAGCATTCAAGAAGGCATTGAAAGGTAGATTATTGAAGTTTTATTGCAGCAATTGAAGGTCATATCATCATGTCAAAGGCATAATGCATCAAGCATGTTGACCTAATGTGTTGATGTAGCATTGAAGATTCAAGTTAAGCATTGTTTCACATCTAATTCAAGATTAATATCTACATTATACATGGCCACTTCATGTTATATTGCTGATTTACATTCCAAGACTTCATCCAAGGTATCATTATTCATATTTCATTATTCATGTTTATATTCCATTATTTCATCATAAGTTTTAATTACCTAAATGGGGTTTGACCAAGGAAAACCCCTATTCCCTAACAATCAATAAGTTTTTTTCTCTTGATGTGTGATTGCAGGTTTTAGGTTGAAGATCAAGTGGAGAACAAGATTGAAGCAAAGTTGTCAAAGTTGGAAAGTTGCAAAGTTGTCATCTACATTGCAAGAACACAAAAATGAAGCTATAGAATTTTTTTTAGTCTTTTGGGAGCTATTCAGCTAGGAGTTGAGAGTGTATAAATTGAAGAATAGAACCCATAATTAAGTTTTTAGAAACCCTAATAGGGACCCATTCATCACTTTGGGCGAATGAGTCCTTAGTGACCATAAAACAACACTTTTTAAGCAAGGTACACATTGTTTCGCCCTCTTAAAATCTCTCTCATTCCTAATATATTAGTTAGGATTGATTTTTTATTGTTATTTATACATTTTACCCCTCATAATTGAATGAAACATCCATAAGAAAAATTAGTGGTTTATCATCTTGTTGATTCATTTTGATAAACCCTATTTTTCTACATTTCAGAGTCATAAAAAATTATCTTAGTTATTTCATCCACATGATTTATTACATATCCAATAAATATTCACATACCTAATGAGGTTCATGACCATACACAATATTTTCTCTTTGATCTCCAAAAAAGACACTAGATTTCTTAAGGTGATTTGACAAGAATCACCATTTCACATGATTAATTGTTGTTATGTTGATATCACAATGTGGGCCATGGAGCATGCATTGATTGCCCTCATGAAATTTGGATAAAATCTATGAGATACATCGAGATCCAAATGAAAATAAATTCTTGCAAGATCCTATTATGGATCAAGTTTAGTAAAAAATTATTTAACTTAACTATTTCAATCTATTGTTGCTATGATATATTCAAATAAAAAAATACATCTAACATAGATGAGGCAATGTTGGAATGTCAAAATAGGAAACTCATAAGGTACTTGGACATGCTTATTAATATAAGCAAGGAAAAGTTGGAGGCATCTACTAAGGGTATGGTTTTCCTTAACCAGAAGGTCATGGAGATGACCAAGAAGGGTCTGTTTGATGGTCATACTAACTTGCTTTATGAGGAGGGTGCAAGTTTGGAGGTGAATTTAGCTGATATGACTACTGGCCTGAGTGTTCATACTCAGAGAAAAACTAAGAAAGGTAAGAAGGATCCTACGTAGGATGTTGAAGAAATCATGGACATGCATGACAGGCTAGCAGCCAAGGATATTGCGGCTACTAAAGTGCTCAAGGACTTATTGTAGTGGCCTTTCGGCCTTGTTGTTGTTTGTTGTTTGGTTATGTCAATTGTCTGATGGTTTGTTGATGGCTGGTTAATCAGCTAGTTGTTTTTTCGTTGTTGCTTGGGTGAATAGCCTCTTGTTCTATCTTTGTTTCCACTTTCTTTTTTGTAAAGGGTTTCAGGTTCCCTTCAAAACCTATTTATCGTTAATCAAAAACATAGATGAGGAAAGGATAATACCAACCTGATAGAGGTACAACATATTTTGACATGGTACAGGTTTATTTGAGCATAAGATGAGAGGAATAATATGATAATAAAATGACACAATACCATCAAAGAGTCAAATAAAATGTGTGTAACTACATTTTATGGATTATTCTAGTGTTGTAGTTTGAACTCTAAAGGAAGATATGAGACATATGGGATTAATTATGCTCTATTATTCATGCATTCAAAATTGGAAGTTACCCTTAAAAAATACATATACTATGTGAAGAAGCATTATGCCACACCATTGATGTTCTATAATGCAAGAGTGCACTAGTGACTCATTCCATATGCCAATTGGTTGCCTCCTAGTTTATAATGTAGAAATAATGTGACAACTGGCATGATTTTACATGATAAATTCCACATCATATGTATTTTCTTATAAAATAAAAATAAACTTAAGGTAATGAATAATATTTTTTTTCAAATCCCTTTAAAATTCCATGTTGCTTATGGATTAATCACATAAGTATGTGACTTCAAAACAAGTTCCTTATGGTTCTAAATATGTATCAAGAACATTAGTTTCTCAATATATTCATGGATTTGAGATTTGTGTTGAGAGATAGTCAAATTGCAAAAAATCTTGATGATGCAAAGTTTTTTATATTTTTTTATTTCCTTGGGATTTATGAAATTATATTATTAAGATAAAAAAATATTAAATGCATCTCTATCCAAATAAGGTTCAACTAATTAATTTCATTAAACATGATAAGGCACAAAATCACATCTTAATACTATGAAGAATGCTTATAGCATTTCATATGGAATGTATATGAAATGGTCTAGCTAATAAAGGTGTTTCATGAATATAAAAAAAGTGAACAAATAGAATGGTGATGAAAAGAGCAACAAGTCTTATGTGGAAGTTTTTTCTTATGTTAGTCAAATGAATCTTATTCTATTCTTATAAAACAACTTATGACATGTCAAGGGCCTATTTTTTCCTCATTAAGAACATTAGGTAGCATTGCACACTTGTAACTTTACAAAGACCATGCAATCAAGAGTTCAAGTCCTTGCATGGACATATGATTGATGTCTCTTCCAATTCCTCCCATCAAAGGCCTATCACTAAGAAATGAAAGAATGGAAATGTTCTAATATATATGAGTGGTATTTTTATATAAACAATATGCATGATGGTTTGCCTCTTTGAGTAATGGTTGGTGCTAGAGGAAAAATTTCAAAGATTAGATTGAGAATTTTTTGTCCTCTCTGGGCATTTGTAACATACCATCTAGTTTCACAAATTGAATACAGATTTTTGTCTTCCCACTGAGTTAAATTTCACATGTCAAAAATATTTTCTATGTCTATTATGCATGCATTCATGAAGAAAAAACCAAAAATCAATGTAGGTGGGTACAATTAGTATTTACAATTCCCTAACCTTCCAATCAATTTTAAGCTACATAAATCTAACTTTCCATTCATCATGTATTAGACTCAAATCATATTTTCATCCTGAATTATGTCAATTGTAGCATTCTATAAACACAAAGGGCCGACACCTAACAAGCACCATGATAGAAAAAATATATGATGACATGAGAATGATTATGTTCAATGGAAAGGAAGAAGATATGGTTGGACATGCAGAGCCATGAAAATATATAATTGTGTTTTTGGAATCTATAGCAAAAGGCCTTTTTTTTCTATAAAGGTCATATTTTCTAAATAAAAGAGTTTCAAAGGCTTGAACCCCTTGGTGGATGTCATAGGTGGCATCTCAACATATGTCATAAAGATCAAGTGAAGACTCATCTAACTATCAATGACATCAACTATGATCTTCCCCACATCATAGCTATGGATTTCCATTTCTTGGGGGTAAAGAATGTTGGAGAAGACATGTCCAAATAGATTCCATGTAAAAAGTATGTCAATGATTTTGTATTAATTCACTCTCCACAATCTATAGAAAAATCACTATATACATTATAATTATTATTTTTTAGAAATATATGTAATATCAATAGGCAAATTGATAATTATAGAATAACATTATTCTCGAAGGAAGCCATGATCTACTTCTAACCAAAGATCGTGTTACCATTATACTAAGGATTTGACCAGACTAATGTCTCATTAGAACTATTGGTTGAAAGGAATAAAAAATATGAGAGGACTTCTAATTTTCAAGCAACATTACCTAGAAATTATATTAAAGGTTTGACAACTCGCATCTTTCAAGGGCTTGCAAGGTATTTAAAGAATTTTATAAGATATTTTTATTAATGGAATAGATTTGACCCTTCTAAAAGGTATTCAGAATGAATTTTATACTCAATGAGGATATACAAAATTTGGGAAGAAGACTTTAAAGAGGCTATAGTATTAAAATTTGGTAACTTTCACTTAGGCAATAGGATAAATCCACTCTCCCTTACTTTTTTTTTCCTATTCTGATGTAACATTTTTGACATCAAAGTCAATATATTTTACCATCTACTATGTGATATCCTCATATTTGAGGGGTGCGATTCACCTTTATCCTTATTCAACTTCTCCTATAATTCCTCTCTAAATCCTCAGTACAAAGTCATTGAATTATTTAGACTTAAAAATTTATCATTGAAGATGAACTGGGAATAGGATAGGGCCCTTGTTTTATTAGCATCAACTCTCTAACTCTCTACATTTATCTTTTGAACATATGTTTTCATTGATATCAAATGTTCTCGCTTATGTCAAAGGAATATGGTTTATAGATCAAGGATAATTAAATGTAATTGCACTAGCATAGCATTTTGAGTTCCACAAGAATATATTGCTAGATATAATAATAAAATTAGTTGAGGATTTTTTTTAGTATCATACTACATCTATTTGTGATGAAAAAAGTAATTTTGAAGTTTGATTTGGGAGGTTTGAGGTTAGTTACTCAGGGAAGAGAGATTTCTTTGGAAATACATTTATGTTCATGTTATTTCTTCCATAAGGTGAGTTTGGCTTTACAATTTGAATGTAGAGTATGTCTACAGATGTTCTATCATATTCTAGAGTTTACAGAAGTTATGTTCAACATGCAAGAAGTTTGAAGTTATTGAAGGCTCTTTGTGCTTGTCTGCCAACCAGTTTGTGTGCCAAAATTTTGCAAAAATGGTTAGTATTATGCAAATTATAAAGATAGTGTAAGATGATAAAATAGGTACAAGTTAAGATTCCCATGGAAGAACACAACATCATGTTATTTTGGTGGTAACTAATTTGATTTAGGACTGACCTATTACATGTTTCAAGTAATTTTAATTTAGGTGCATAGGTTATGTCATCTTGGTTAATTGTGGATTCTTGGATGAAATGAATTGAGGTTATTGTAGTGTGTTGTATTTCATCATCATACTTTAGATCTCTTATGCAGTTGTGCATTAGCATAATTGAAAATAAGGTGGTAAGTTAACATACATGATTATTCAAGTGTGATAAGCATTTGTGTGAATAAGTGTTATTTAATGTGAATTGCATCTCAATCATTGTGCACCATCATAAGATCTTAAGGAGTGTAGTTGAGTGTGTGAATCAAGTTCAAACTATATGTAATATCTATAATCAACATTAAAGATCCACAAGCTTTATCTTTGTAATCTGGTAGGATTGTTGTTCTACTCTTTGAGTTGATGCTCACATCTTTGTATTGGGGATTGGTATCTCCAATAGGTTGGTGCCTACAAATAAATTTGGGGAATGGTGTCTCTAGTAGGTTGGTTCCTACTTCACATTGTAAATTCCCTTGTTATATTTCTAATTTGTGAGGTTGGATTTGCGTAGTAGATCAAAGTAGCTATTCTCACCGTTGTTTTCCCCATACTTGATTTTCAAGTATATCTAGTGTCCTCATATGTGAATGTGTGTTCTTATGTGGTGATTTGATTATTAGTAGCTGTTTTGATTAAAGTTTCATAATTGAAATATGTGTTTAATTAAATATTTTTAAATTGATTTGATCTACTAATTCACCCCCCTCTTAGTAGATTGTGTTCCCTTCAATTGGTATCAGAGCTATGTTCCTTTGAAGAAGCTTATCAACTTGAGGTATATTTAGGATATAACACTGAGTGGCTTAAGAATTATTTCCTACAAATAAGGTGCCACTCGTCAATGGATCCAATTATGGATTTTGTAAAGTAACGATGGAATCATAATTGATGGCCCTAGGACTTGAGGTTTGGTAATCAGTTGCAAATGGGTATGAGATTCCTAAAAATGCTCCAAGAGATTAGATTAGAAAGGCTTGTGAAAATAATGCTAAAGAAAGGAATGCTATTTTAAGTGATTTATCTAACTTTGAGTTTTTGAAGGTCATGTAGTGTAGGATAGAAAATAAAGTACAAGATAAATTGCACGCCATCTATGAAGGTGATGGAAAAGTTAAAGAAGAAAAGCTTCAAACTCATAAATGTCAATTTAAAAGTATAAAAAATATTCCTACTCCAGGTTGATGAGGTTGTCAATTTTATTAGAGGTCTTAGTGAAGAATTTAAAGAAGGTAGGATTGTGAGAAAGGTACTCAGATCCCTTCATATAAATTTTGATCCTAAAGTTTCAACAATTGAAAAGGCTAAAGATCTAAATTCTCTAAAAATGGATGAATTAAATGGAATCTTGACTTCCCATTAAATGAGGATTGATAATGAAAACTCTATGTAAGGAAAGAAGCAACTTTTAATGCATCTAACAAGCAATTTGATCCAAATTTTGATGTTGGATCAAATTTGGAGGAAGAAAAATTTGTTAGAAAGTTACAGAGAGATTCTAGAAATTATAAAGGTAAGTTACCTTTCAAATGTTTTAATTATGGTGAAGTAGGACATTTTATTGCTAAGTATCCTTATAAAGAAATCTTCTCAAAAAGGGAAAAAAGTTAAGAGGAAATAAAATAGTTACTTCATTAATGAGGAAGGCTACTCTACTAATGAAGATGATCAAGACGTATCCATATATGAAAGAGAGAAGGTTGTATTCATGGCTATGGAAACTATTGAAGATGTTAAAAATATGAAATTTAGAAATGGTGATGAAGAATTAGGTCTTGTGGAAGAGTTAGAGAGTTGATGCACAAAAGATAATCATTGATTTGAAGATTCAAGCAAAAAAAGCAAGGAGTATTAAAGAAGTTCTTACTTAAAGGATATTATCAAGAGACAAGGACTATGAGTAGCTTGAAGAAGAAATTATGTCTCTAAGGAAAGATCTTGACAAAGTAAGTCATTAGCTAAAGATGAATTTTGGGAAGAGCACTAAGATCTTGGATCAAATAATTGATAGCCAAATATCTCCACATATCAAAATTGGCATTGGTTTCGCTAATGAACAAAAGAACAAAGTGATAAAGAAGCTAGTGAAGCCTACTATGGAGAATCTAAAAGGTATTGGTTTTGAAAGTTCAAATTCGAAACAAAGTACAACAACCAATGATAAAAAGTGTAGAATGATGGATTTTTCCAAGTGCAAAGGAAGAATAGAAGATCTAGAAGACAAGATTTGAGTGGACAAGGGTACACTACCAAGTTCAATCATTACTTTTTTGGTTACTATTTTAATTATGCAATAATTTTGGTCATAAGGATGTGGATTATAGAAGGGATCCAATAAGAAGAAATAAATTTGTTCATAGTAATGCATTTTCACCTTTGTACAATTTCAATAGAACATTTGTCAGAAGTCCAAAAATTTTGGACATATTACTAGAAATTGTAGAAGCAATTTTGTGAGTCCTCCTCCATCAGAAGAAATTTAAGAAAGGGGTCAGAATGTTAGAGTCATGAATCAAAAAAAGAGTAGAGAAATCCATGATATCTCAAATTGACCTACATGCTCAAAAGGAGAAGAATCTATGGGTATCAACACAAAGCTATGTCACACTTTCGGCCAACTTATCAGCACAGGTGAATTTAAGTAATTTTAACTAAAAATTAACTTTGGTCAAACATATGATCTTGTAAGATTCATTCTAGCTAAGTTATATATTTCTAAAAAAATTATGACTAAAATTGTTGGTTAAATGCATATTTAGCACCACATTGATTCCAATTTACCAAAAAAAAAATATTTAAAAAGCTTGATGTTTCAACAACTTTTACTCATGTAAAAAACATTTTTTTAAAATATAAAATACCCTTTTGTAGATCCATAATTTTAGTTTTCAAAAATGTATATATTTTAATAATTTAATTATTATTTATATTTTCTTTTTATTTTTACTAAATGTAGGTTATCAGCACAAAAGATTAGGTTGATTACCATGTCAAGGAAAAATAGTAAAACTTATTAAAAAAGTTAAAAAAAAATGATGCCCTAGATATTAGAATCTATATCAAGATGGTATAATTTTTTTTCTATTTTAGATAAATAATTAATATGAAAGTTGATGTTGACTAGAAATAACAAATTTTTAATATGCACATATTTTAATATTTATTTAAAAATATATATTTATCAAAATTGAAAAAAAATATATCCATGCCCTAAATTTTTAAGTTATAAATACACAAAAAAAAATGAAGGAAAAAAAATAAAATTTAGTATATAAAGGTTGATGTCTCATGTAACCTCATTTTTCAACATTTTATTAGCAACTAAATTATAGTGTTGATTTATAAAAAACAATATTCAAATATTTTTTAATTTTTTCAAAAAATAATAAACATAAAATATACTAAAAAATAAATATTTTATTATTTTACATCATTTCAAAATTCAAAACACATATATCACTTTTTAGTGATTCAAGTTTAAAAGTTGGATCAATGTTGGCCATTTCCTTTATAAAAGTGTGACATAGCTTTGTACTTTTAGCCATATGGATTATAAACAACGGATGTTCAAGTCACATGATTGGAGACAAAATGAAGTTCATGAATTTCAAGAAATTTGATGGAGGATTTGTAACTCTTGGAAACAACTCTATTGCCATGATTATCTGTAAGGGTATTTTAAGTCTTGATGGTAGTAGGAGAAAAACTCATGATGTTCTATATATTGAAGGATTAAAGCACAAGATTTTGAGTGTAAATCAAATGTGTGATAAAGGTTGGGTCAACTCACAATACTGTGTCCCACTTTTTCGCCAAGTTGGACATTAATATCAACATTTTTTTACAAAATTTTACTTTATGAAACCTATAATAACTAAACAATTAATAATTTGGAGATCATGATACATATGAACTAGTGACTTGTGAGGATTTGTCTGTAGATTCTATAAATATTTTTTTTAAATAATTTAGAAATAAATTGCGAACTTTTTATGTAACTTTTAATAACTAATTTTTTATAGTAAACATCATTTTGAAAAAGTGATGTCAATGTCATCAACCATAACTTTTTTTATTGAAAGGAAAAAATTATATTTTTAAAATATAAATTTTTGATATCAATATGTAGAGCATCGGTATTTTTTCATAATTTTTTATTTCATAGATTTTTCTAATTAATTTTGGAAGTCAAAGTAATTATAATCAGGACATAGGTGTATGTCATCACACAACTTATTTTGTATGTTTTTTTTTTATGAAACAAGAATATCAATACCTATTGCACACATATTTTTTAGATTTTTTTCTATTTTTCAATGTGTGTGAAAAAAATACCTTGATGTCCAGTGAAAAAACAACATTCAAAAGAAATAAAATATAAATATAATAACAAAATTAAAAATATTTAAAATTATACTTTTTGGAAATCTTATAATAAGAGCTAAATACTTACAAAACATGATTTCTAAATGACTTTACTTAATCCCTCAAAAGGTAAAGAAAAAGTATTTTTTTCCAACATTTTTATAGGTGTGAAGGAGACTCCACTGTGGTTATATTTTTAAGACTAGAGGGGTTCTATCAAAGGAGGTTTGAGCTATGGGGTTCTTATCTAACCCTCTTCAATTAAAACTCTTTGGATATAATCCCTTAAGGCTTAAGTCATTACTTTTTCTAAAAATATGTGGTTTTAGATATAAAAAAAAAAAGGATGTCCCATGTTTGAGACCCATTATTGTAGGATGACCTAGTTACAAGCACTCATTCAATGCTAAAGGTTGTGAAATCCAAAAATCTAGTATCAAAGAATAAATTGTGAAAGGAAGCAAGATTGATAGTGATATATATATCTATTAGAATTTGCTATGGTTGTCAAGATCTTAAGGCCAAATGGAAAGCACAAAGAGAGAAAATGAATATGACAAGAATAAATTGTACTCTTATCAATTATGAAAATATGATGTGTGTACAATGTAGTAGAGACCCCTTGGTTAGATAGTCAAGGTCAGATACAAGATGTCATATGATTATGAAAAGTGTCTTAATCATATGACATGAGACAACTAACCACACTTACCTAGGTTCACATGTGTTACAAGTCAAAAGATAAGATAGAAACTAAAGACAACTAGCACCTTCTAGAAATATTCCTTCCTAGGACCTAAGTAAACTTAACATGTCTAAATAAGTCCCCTAGTAATGAATTAACAAGGTACAAGACTTTATTTACACCAACAATATCATCTTAGTTAATTGAATGGATAAAATATATTAATTGTATAGAAAGAAGAGAGTTGGATTTGACACAAAATATTGGGACACATTAATTTTTATAACATTGTGAAGATCAACTCAAAAGAAATGAATGAGGACATGCAAAAGATCAAGAAACCTCAATCTACTAGCTTCAAACCGTGTCATGAGGGAAAACAGACAAAGTCCAAATTTTCTACTAAGGAATTTTCTACAACAAGACCATTGGATTTGAACCATACAGATGTATGCAAAACAATGAGGACAAAGAATCTATAAGGTGACAAGTATTTTATGATTCTTATTGATGATTATACTAGAATGATTTAGATTACTCTTATTAAATAAAAATTAAAAGCATTTGATAAGTTTAAAGCATTTGAAAGAATGGAAATGAAATAACAATCAAGGTTTTGAGATCAAAAAGAGGTAGAGAGTTCACTTCTAACTAGTATGATGAATTCTATGAATAATATGCGATCCAAAGGAAAAATTTTGTTGCAAGACGTATGAGGGTGTTGACATTGATGTCAACAAAATGTCTACATGATGGTGTTGTCATTGATTTCAACTATGTGTTAAGGAAGTTTTTTCATGATGAAGATGTCGAGGATATTGAGAAAAATTTGAAAAAGAGGAAAACGGGTTGTTGCTGGTGGTGTGCATGTGTAGTTGAGATATTGAGTAATTTTTGAGTACATGGAGCTATCTTTATGTTGTAGTGTCTAAAAATTTTTTGGAATGAAGTAATGTGTTGAGATGATGTCTTTGGTACTTGGTTTCCAAGTTATTTTGAGAAAAATTGATAAACAAAGAAAATAGTGTTGTGCAAGTGTTCAGAAGTGCTCCACATTTCTTCTATGTGGATTCTATGCATGTGCGGATCTAATATGTTAATCAAGGTTTTTAGAGGTTGTTATCAGACTTCAGGTTTCTAGATCATGCTATGTAGTGAGAGATATTTTCACTAGTGTGTGAACCATTTTTTAGTGATGTTTTTTGTGGCCCAGGAGAAATGTATTTGCTATGCATTTCTCCACAATTTGGCTTATGGTTGTGCAGATTTGGGAAGTTTCTTATAATGTGTGTATCTTTTAGAATTCAAAGTTTCACTTGATTTGGTACAGTGTGTGTTTCATGTGTCAGTGTGTGAATGAGCACTAGTAGAAAAATAGAAATAAATGACTAAAAAACTACTAAAAAATGCATATAAATAACTAAACTTGGTCACATGGCCATTAGTAGTTTATTGCTGGTCATTTATAATGTGACCAAATTTATGACTAAACCATTTTTAGTCATTTATTTGGTCATTTTGATTGATCAATTTGGTAGTATATTTAGTCATTAATTTAGTAATTATTTATTCATATATTTAGTCATATTTATTCACTAAGCTTGGTCACGTGACCATTAGTAGTTTGCTTCTGGTCATTTATAATGTGACCAAATTTATGACTAAACCATTTTTAGTCATTTATTGGTTGTTTTGATTGATTAATTTGGTAGTATATTTTTAGTCATTGATTTAGTCATATTTTTTGTCATATTTATTCATTGATTTCTTTCAATTGGTAGTATATTTATTCACTGATTTTTGTCAATTGGTAGTATATTTAGTCAATTGGTAGTTTATTTAATTGTTTTTGCTCACTATTTTTTTCCTAAAAGTGCTATAAATGAGACAATTATTTTGAGGTTTAAACATAAAACACAAAAAAACATAATCAATCATTCATTTGCACATAATGAAATAGCTATTAAGAAGGAAAAATACTAAAATTTTATTGAGAAAAGGTATTCTTATAGAAGATACAAGACTTGAATATTTGTCTCTACTTTGAAAAATATGTTACAAAGTGGGTTTCTCAATGTTGTTACTAACAAAACTGAGTTACAATGCTCTATTTTTTGCTTATATAGCTCCAAAACATGAAAGAACTACTTGAAAAATGAAGCCTAAGGGTCCTATATCTCATCCCAAGAATGGGGGAGAATATAATGGTCCTAAGGGTCCTATAATGATTTTACCCAATGCATTGTGTACATGTACATCCTGAATTTTTTCACTCACAAGATGCTCTAAAAATTGTGCCAATAATTGAAGTCGGTTCCTAGAATAAACAAAGACAAAACAAGAACTATTAGCCTAATATAAACCTTATGGAAATTGAAAAATATCTTTGGAGATTTTATACATTACCTTTTTCTCACATTCTTCAACAAGTGGTTCAATAGGAAGGAGAGAACAAACAGAAAGAATAAGACCTTCGATGAAGTCCTCGGGACAATCATCATCAAGAAGCTGACCGAAAACTAAAGGAGCATTGCTTGGATTTACCTAATCAACAATCAAAAAAGAGTAAATAATTTAGTCCTTTAAATGCATGTGCAGAACCCACATAATAAAAATGATAAAGGTTGATATTGTCACCAATATTTATTATATTAGCCCTTTTCCAATATATAAGAATGTCCTTTAAGTTATATTAGTTCTCCACTATTAAAAAGATATGGTACCAATAATAAATTTCACCTATCATGCATAAAATATTTTGGTACACATGGCAATCTTTTAGACACTATCAGTAACATGATAAATATGGTCTATTTATAGAAGCTAAAGATCTCAAAAATGAGTGACTTGTGAATTGAAGAACTTTGAAACTAAAGAGGCATATAATTAACAATGATAGAACAAAGACTTCATGTTGCAATACCATAAAGATACTCCACTCCACATACCACTCCACTGTGCTATACAAATAGTCATAACACTGCCAGTAGAGACTTGCAACTAATCATCTGAGTAGAAGGGATATAAGGAAAAGAAACATATAAAATCACTTTCTAAAATCATGAAATGGCACTATCAAGTTAGAAAGCTTACTGTCACACCATCAAAGAACTTTTTCCATTAGGAACATGAGGAATAATACACATGGATTTGTATATTGTCTTTGTAAACACTACCATTACAAACCAACTAGAAACAAAGACACTTATTTTTGAAACCAATGAGGAAAGTATTCATGTCTGAAACCAAGTAACTATTGTTAGAAGAAAATGAAGCAAATATGCTATTGTTCATTGTGCATTGACAATATAACTGTCTCAAAACATCATATCTATTCACCTTAGATCATATAAAAACATGGCATGTACCAACCTTGTATCTCTTGTAATCATACAAACACACCTCTACAACTTTCTAAAGTATAAATAACAATACTCACTTCCACTAAATATCTGAATGATCAAGAAACAACTCTATCATACTTATATGTATAAGTACCTTACCTTGCATCAATAAACACCATTACCTTTGACACCAATGATGTGCAACCATTGATTGAAGAAGGATGCAAATGCATACCACTATCACAAGCAACTGAATTTGATAGTAATTAATAAAGTTAAGTAGACAAAAATGTAACATCCTACACTTAATTTTAAAAATTTCTTAGAAGTAATTATAAGAGTTTAATGAAATCTTGTCACAGCCAAAGAAAAAAATATGATAGATATTCCTTCTTTTAATCCATAAAATTATTCAAAATTAATACTCTCAATTATATTAATTATCATTTAGAGACAATAAAAGTTATGAGGACAATGTGGTATTCATGTGGCTATCACAGCATAGGGATCTCACACAAATGTTTGACTTACACCATAAATAACACAAGAAAATTTGATGGAAAGCCAACTTTAGACATCTACCAAATGCGAGTTTATTAATCAATTAAAAACTAGTCATATCCTCTTGTCAGATCCTTACTGTAGTTGATGGAGAGAAACAAATTAGACTCCCATGTATACTTTGTAAGTGATAAAAAAGGATGCCCTTTTTAACACATTCTATCTTGACAAGAATAAGCTTCTCTTACGTAAGTTTTGTCCCATGTACATTTTTCATTTGATGAACCATCGAGGATTGACATTCTTGATGAATGAAACTTTTCCTAGTACTATACTCTGCAAAAAAAATTAGTTAATCAAAGTTGGAAAAAAGAAAATTTGTTAGCATTATGGCCACATCAATATACAAATTAATAAGGAAAAGAAATGAAATAATAATCCATTATGTGTTGCATTTGTTGTGAAGCCAACTCAAATCTAACAAGTGCAAATAGAAGAGCAACAAATGTTGCAACTCTAGCATTATTCTTGTCTTGCATCGCATAAAATGAGAGCTACAAAATGTGAAAAGAAAAAATTGATGCCCCTGCATCACCACCTCACTGCAACAACCAAGCTAAAATTGCCAAACATGGTGTAGTATTGTGGTATCAAGGTGAAGGGATACTCTCCTTGAACAAGATTAGAGTAATCAAGATGAGCAAACCTTCCTTAAGACTATGTAGGTTGTAGAAGATAGACTTGTGCTTTTTGGAAGCATGAGGTGACTGTGAGTTGAGGATAGGGTCTTAGGGTAAGGTGTTATAGGTTCACTTCCATTTTGAGTATGTGTCAATATCAAGGTACATATGAATAGAAGATGGTATCTTTGAAGAATTATAGCTTACAAAATCCCTTTGTCAATGCGTTGAGATAGTTTTATGTGCAAGGAAATGGGGTTAGTTAAGACTCAGATGAAAGGAAATCACAAATATGTAGGGTGAATTGACTGCACTTTAGGTCTTGAGATGGTCTTTGGCATGATAGTATCAAGGAAGGATCCATGAATAATCAATCAAGCATGATTCCTTGATTTTGAAAGTAGAAATCTCATTGCATCTTGGTGAAAATAGTGACCTTACTGGTCAATCATTGGAAACCATGATTTTAAAGAATGTTATTGTGCTCATGGAGGTAGCATTCTAAAGAGAGGGCATACTAATGCATTTTGTAGTGAAGTGAGGGTTGAGTTTTGGTAAGTAGCATTCCTATGAGAAGGAAAAATCAATAGCAATGAGTTGTCAAGATGAAGAATTGATTATATAAGGGAAAAATTTATTGTTATAAATTCTTGATGGCATAAAGGTAGGGTTGTCTTTCAAAGTGTCTAGTGGCAGTGTATGAGTAATGGAATTTTTTCCATTATTTTCACTATGATTTGAGGAGGTAGAGAACTTGCAAAGTGTAGAGGTAGTTGACTATAAATAGATAGTCATAGAGCCATAAATAAACAATAGGTTCAAGAGATAGTGAGTATTATGTCAAGCAATGATCACAATGATGGGAGCACCCTAGGGGAAACCTCCCTGTGTATCACTGATTTAAACTTGATAGGAAAAATCCCAATATGTCTAGCTAAACACTATCTTAACTAAATCTTGTTGAGGTAGTTAGAAATAAGAAGTTATGTGCATTTCACTTGAGGAAATTTCCAATGTGTCCCCAAAACATTACTAGAATGATGGCAGCTATAAAAAACCCCAGGGTAAACCACCCTATGTATCATTGATTTAAACTTGATAGGAAAAATCCCAATATGTCTAGTGGGTCAGTGCAGGATCATGGGGGTCCAAACTAGGCCCTTAAGTGGCAATGAAAATTTAGAAAAATAGAGTTAGGCAACATGACATAAAATTTTGAATAGGTTATTAACATAATTTGAAAAAAATGTAAGACAAAATTTTGTAGGAAATTGAATATGTAATTTCTAAGATTGTAGTCCTCTTTTGGCAAAATATAAATCTATTTGGTGAAATTTTGAAATTTCAATACAATAGTACTAAACTTTTAGGAATAAAAAAGCAGGTGTATGTTTGACCAACGTAATCACAAGAAAAAAATAATATATTTTTTTGAAACTTTCAATATATGTAGAGGACACATGCCTGGATGTGCCACATTTTTTTAATAATTTTTTTGCAAGTAAGTAATTAGTTTTGATTTTTTTATTAGGAATTTTTAAAAAATATTAAAACTTATTTGTTTAACCACCATAACTTAGTCAAAAATTTATGAAAATATTTTTTCCTTTTTATCCTATAGTATGGGACGCATGCAATGTGTTGCATCTTTTTTATTCAAAAAATGTGAAATCGTTTAAGAATTATAGATTTTTTCAATCAACTTATCAATCAGGATTTTATTCAAAATGCATGTAGAAAATCAATAATAATTATCTATTTAATTCCAAATAAGTCATATCTTATATTGGTGGAAAGCTAAAAAAATTATCAATAAATGCTTTTTGTTTCATCAAATTCGGATAAAAAAATTTCATCAACCACTTTTGGGTCATATTGCCACTTTTTGGACCCTCATGATCCTGCACTCACCCTATCTAAATGCTATCTTAAATAAATCTAGTTGAGGAACTTGGAAATAAGAACTTCTATATAAACTAGATTCCCTTTTTTTCTATAATCATGATTTAATATTTGGAAGGGATCTTTAATTAAATTTGTTATGGCAGGACCCCGATGCAAGAATAGGTTGACACATGCCTCTCCAATGAACTAATGTACTGAAGACTAAAATTTATATGTGGAAAGGAGCTTATAATAGTTTCCTGAGAAAATTAGTCTTAAAGAAACAAAAATCAAATCAAGGATACAATTAGACAAGAAGACTTGGAAGAGGAAGATGAAATCTTAACATGTTAAATATGCTTGTTTGGATGGTGTTTCATTCTAGGGATTAAACATACTACATAATTTCAATGCTTAGCTATACTTGGTAGATGATCCAAATGGCAGCTATAATTCTATCACCAGTGGTACTGACAACCCATTCTTGTGATTTGCAGCAACACCCAACCATTTGCTATGGTTTGTTGTAACACTAAATATGATTCTCAAGTTTGTAGCACCTCCAATTTCAATCTTCTACAAATCCAATATCTACTCAATGCTCAGATAAATACCACACAAATAGTTCTAGTGGTGCAAGAGAATCTAAAAGTTCAAACTGAGTGTGCTATCAAGTTTAAATTAGAGATTACATAAATTTCAAATTAAGTTGATGAGAAAATATCTTCTATATCCAACTAGGAATCCTTAAGTTCCAAAAATTACTAACCTAATGTTTCACAACAAGTTTCCCAACTGTGACATCATCTTTACTTAAGAAACCAGATATTGATCCACTACCATATTGGATCTTACAGGATTCTCCTTCACAAACAACAAATGAAATATATTAATTGTTTAGCAACTTCCTTAATATCCTCATGTAAGAAAACTAAACTAAGTGAGGATGAGGGTTTGAAATAGAGTAGCATCTTCTTGGTATGTTCTTGACTTTGATTACTTGTATCTTGAATGAAAATAGCAAGCTAGCTGCACTGTAAAATCATTGTTAATCATTGTTATAAAAATAACCATAAAATCCTCTTTAATTAAAATAATCCTTCTAGATATTTCAAGACAAGATATTTTAGTTAATTTCTAAGATAGCTAATTTCAATATCCAATCAACCATCAATCTATTTACTATATATAATTTCCCAAAATTCAAAATTTGAATGTAATGAAACTACCCATAATTACCAAAGATTTGACACCAAAATGTAGTACAAAAAGAATTGTTTGATATAATGTCTAAAAGAGATGCCATCTCATGGAATGAAATGATATGGTTACAAAATGTGCAAAAAATGGATTTTACAAGGAAGCTCTCAAAATCTTTGAATTAATGAAGCACTCTGGAACATCAAAATTTGTAAGCTTGTGTTCTAGATGCATGCAGTTATACAGGTTTAATGGATGAGGGTTGCACATACTTCATGCATCAATATCCCTTATTGCATTACATATATAGTTGACCATTAGGTGTGCATGGTTGACCTTCGTTCCCATGGTGGCTATCTTTAGGACACCCTAAACATTATTATTAAGATACCAGTTAAACCTTTGGTGCCTATAGATCATATATGAATATAGTCTGAGTATTCCAACAACACTATTTTTTTAGTTGGATCCTAAAACTGTTGCAACTTATGTTCTTCTCTAAAAAAAATTTGCTGAAGAAGGTGGGTGTGGTGAGGTTCAAATAGTAAGGAGATTGATGAAAGATAGAGGAATTAAAAAGATACCTACATGTGGTCGGATTGAAGGGAATAAAATGGTACATGATTTTTTGTGTAGGAGACATATCACATTCACAAACATGGGAGAGCTATGCAAAATTGGAGAAATTATCTTGGAAAATGAAGGAAGTAGGGTATTTCCAAATTCAAGACTTTTACTTTGTAACACCCCGCCATAGAACACCAGAGGACAACACAAAAAGCTACAATAATGGCACAATTTTTTTTAAAAAGTTAAATAACATGAAATGTAAAACATAACTAAACATAACATGTGAGTTAAGCTCTTTCCTCTAAGGTTCCATGACATCATTACGAACATATCTACTAACCAAGTCTAAACTTACATCGAGGATAGGCTAACAACAAGAGTCCATTTAATCCATTGCATTAAATAAATAACACATACAATTCAATATTATAACATCAGATAAGTAACCATTCAAGATTATATATAAATACCCAGAAAGTACACATATACAAATTCCCTTGCATGAGGGTACATCATTACATTGTTACAAAATTACATCAATGCTTCCCTGTCAAATACAACAGGAAGAGTACATCAAGATTACATTACATGATACAAAGGATATATAGATACAACACATAACATGTGCAACTATCTCTCAAACTGGTACAAGATCTAGAATTTGCTATAAAAAGGTACATCATCCATGCTCACAAACAACAACAAGGAAAACCCAATGGAGGAAAAGGAACAATCCACCCAACCATGTGAAACCCTAAGGTCCACCCCCTATGCTAGGAGATAACAATAAGCTCCCACTACATCAAGTAGTCAAGAAGATAGAAGGCTAACACAAAGGACTAAACATGGCTCCAACATAACTCAATACAACATGAACATCACATAATAGAGACACCACTTACAACATTGACTTCACTTCCAAAGGAACACATACAATAGAAGGGGAACACAAAACTATGAAATGCTAGACTACGGTAGGGAAGAGTTTCATCACATGTTATCATCATGGGTTATCTTGGTAGTCTGACCCCTCTACTAACTCAAGATCCCAGCCCCCAAGTGATACCCATGTGGAACTACATCATCCTTTCATGGTGACAAGGATGTCTAGTCATGCCAACGAGGATCTCCTGGTAGCCACCTTGGCCCTGACACCTCTAACAGCCTTCCCAACTCATCCTGAGCTTGTACTAGCACTCTAGGCTATGAGTGGGGCAACAACAATTATCTTATTAATGTGTGTAAAACCCATCCCAAGATTAATTAATTAAATGTTATCACTTGTTTAATCCAAATCTCAATGGGTTATCCTTGTAGCCACTTGTGGGCCCCAATCCCCACTTGAGAGCCACTCCCCTTACTAGCAACTAGAAGACCCAACACATCAAGTAGGGTAAATCCATCTTGCACAAATTACAAAACCAAATGAACACACACATAGAGTGAGGCATGAACCATCCCACACACAAAACCCAACCATAGTAGTGAATAAGCAGTGCAAGGCTAAGGACCCTCTTGCACACAATCCACGTATAAAATCAATCTATTTTCAAAATGAAATAATCATGAAACCAAAACTCAAGCTAATTCCCAAAGCCTCTGGAAGTCTCTCAATAACCATTTGGCACAAAAAGATCCCTCCATAAAACAATAACCAAAATCAACTCAAACTCCACTAATCAAACACATTACTCAATGTAAACAATCAAACAAACAATACAAAAGAGATGTTATTTTCACATTTCACATTACTCTTTAACTTAACCACTTGGTTCAATTTAATAGATTATTTACTACCAAGATGCAACACCCTTCCAAAATAAACTACCAAAATGTAACTTAATATTCAACCAATCATTTCTATATTTTACATCTTTCTATCATTCACCTTAATTAGTCTACTTCTTTCTATTTTCTCACAATATTGAACATTCATATTATGTGACATTAGCTACACATCTTTTCATATTCTTGAATTTCTAAAAGATGAATTACTTCTACTAAGGTACTCATTAAGTAATAAATTATATCTACCACCTATTTAACTAAGAATGAATTAATCAACTTAGAATGATATCTTATCTCTATAAAAACAATATCATTCACCAAGCATCCTTGCTTCTTACTAAGAAGAAAGAAAAACTAAAATAAGTCTACATTAATTCTAAATGATACCAAGGTTTAAATTTAAGAAAGAGAACACCATCTATTTATAACATGATCATTTAAGCTTACTAATAAGATGACTAGTAAAAAAATATAATATATATACATAATATATATATAGACATGGGGTTCACCTTGCAGTGCAATGGTAGTTGCAACACCATTTTGATACGGTGGTTAGGCATTCGACTCTCACGGGGAGGCATGCAATGGGAAGCAAGGATGCGGGAGGAAAAAGGAAGACCAAAGGATCAAATGGTGGGACCATTGATGGTGGTTTGTCTGGCAGCAGAAGTGGAGTGAGGTAGGCATGCTAGATGGGAGAATGTGGCAATGTCAGCAGACACAGGTAGCGGCAGTAGAAGGAGGCGGGATTTACCCTACAACAGTGGAGGTACGGGGTGTGTCTGCTAGTAGAGAAAATGTGTGGAGGGGGTTGGTAGTTGGGGGAAGTGCTGGAACGAATGAATACTGTGCAGCATTCTTAGACACATTCTGAGAAACATCAAATTCAGACTCAACAGACTCTTCTAAAATTACAATAACCTTTGGTTGAGGTGAAGCATGGGAGGTCTTACTTTGTTTCCTTGTGGAAACTCTTTTTGGCACTGGTGCGGCTGTAGGAGGTGTTCTGGTAGCCTTCCTCTTTCTGGTCTACCTAGAGGGTTCTGCCCTGCCAGAGGATGATGGTGAACTGGTAATAGCAACAGGTGTTGCTGTAGGAGAGACACTTGCAGGGGAAGATGCTGTAGGAGAAGGGCATTTCCTTTTCTGAGAATGAGGGTCAGATTCTAGGGACCCTTCTGCCTTTGTTTTTTCCTTCACTCTCCTAGTGGCAGACCTAGTTTGTACCCTAGCAGAGGATTCTGATGGGGGAGCTACAAGACCAGGTGCTACAAGAGTAGATGACCATTGCCCTGTTCTTCTACTGGTAGAAGCAATTTCTTTTTGCTTTTTCTAAGGCCGTGGGGAAAGTACTCTAGGGGGTTGTAGAATTTGCAATCTCTTTTGGGCAACGAATTGTTGCCAGGAAAGAGGTGAGACATTTCTCAAAGAGCATTCAATCAATAATTTGATAAGGCCATGGTGAGTAATAGAATTATCTTTCCCCTGTTGGGTTCCATGGGCACTTTGTTCTAAACATTTTAACAAGAAATTTGGAACATTTACAACTAACCCATGCCTCATATGACTTAATAATTTGAAATGATAAGAATGCAGGTAGGAGAAACGACCTTCACAGGTTAAATACCTAATTATGTAAGCAACGTATTTTGAATAAGGAGAAGGCAACGATACCCGCTTGCATCCTTGCTTGGAGACTTCCAAAGGTCCATCAGTAGGTATTGAAAATTCAGCCCTTGCAGCGGCAACATCTGAAAAAAAAATTTCTCCAATGGCTGGAAGCCCGATTACATTAGCAATTCTGCCTTCAGTTGCAACAACTGTTAGACCCCATACAATAGCTTCCCCTTTAGAAAGGGTTCTCAAAAATTCTCCAGCAGGGTAGCTTTTCTCATTTTGTCCAAAGCATTTAGCTGCAGTAGACGTTCCTTTTACCATTGGCTTGAGGGTGATAGGGGTTGAACTTTCTATGTTTGATTTTATAGTCATGCATTAGTTTAGTGATCAAATTGGATATGAACTGCGCTCCCTAATCAGTTAAAAGCTCTCTGGGAACTCCAAATTTGGTGAAAATTTGTTCATACAAAAATTTAGCAACCTTGTTATCTCGAGCATGAGTCATAGCTTTTACATCGACCCACTTTGTTACATAATCGGTGCAAACTAGAATATATGACTTGCCATTTGATGGTGGATCAATTGTTCCTACAAAATCTATTCCCCACTTATCAAAAGGGGTGACTATTGCCTGTGGATATAGTGGCATTTCATCTGACTTAATTGGTCTTCTCATACATTGGCATCTGTCACATTTCCTTGTATAGGCCATAGCATCCTTGTGTAATGTTGGCCAGTAGTACCCTGTTGTAAGAACCTTCATTGATGTTCTTTTTGCTGCAAAATGTCCCCCACATGGTTCATCATGGCAAGCATGCAAGATATCATAAGTCTCATCTTCTCTTACACATCTTCGCATTACTTGATCAGGTCCAGTATAAAACAGACAATTTGCAATCCATGAAAAGTTAAAACTTTTCTCTATTAACAATTTCTTTTCTTTTGGAGAAAAGTGAGCTGGTATTCTACTTACTACTAGATAATTTGCAATGTCTGCATACCATGGAGTATGTACAGCAATGGAAAACAAGTGTTCATTTGGGAACCTATCATCAATGACCTCATGTTTACCAGGTGCAACTATTTGAAGTCTTGATAAAAAGTCAGCCACAACATTAGCTTTTCCTAGTTTATCAATGATTGTAATGTCAAATTCTTGTAACAATAGGAGCCATCTTACCAATCTACCAGAGATGGCAGGTTTGTTCATCAGATACCTGATTGATGCATGGTCAGTGTGGACGAATATCTGATAACCGGTGACATAATGCCTAAACTTATTCAAAGCATACACTACTGCGAACAATTCTTTTTCTGTAACAATATAATTTAGCTCAGGACCTTGAAAGTTCTTGCTGATAAAATAGATAGCATGCTCAATTGAATTTTTTTTTTGACTTAAGACTGCCCCTATACCAAAATCAGAGGCATCAACATGTATGTGAAAAGAAAAATTCTATTTTGGACCTTGAAGAATAGGGGCTTTAGTAAGCAAGTCTTTGAGTTGCAAGAAAGATTTTCCACAGGCCTCTGTCCACTCAAATTGAGAATCCTTAGTTAATAAGGCATAAAGTGCACTAGCAATTTTACTGAAATCTTTTATAAACCGTCTATAATACCCTGCATGGCGAAGGAAGCTTCTGACATCTTTTTGTTTTGCAAGAGTTTGTAAATTCTGAATAACTTCAATTTTAGCAGGGTCAACCTGAATTCCATTCTTGGAAATATGATGGCCTAGAACAATACCTTCTTCCATCATTAGAAAACACTTTTCACTGTTTAGAGACAAATTTTGCTCTTTGCACCTTTTCAATATTTTTTTCTAAATTCATCAGTGCTTCTTCAAATGTGACTCCATAGGTAGTGAAATCATCCATATAAATCTCCATACAATCATGAGATATATCAGCAAAGATACTAATTACTGCTCTCTGAAATGTTCTTGGCGCATTGCATAGGCCAAAAAGTAAGACCGAGTAAGAAAATGTTCCCCATGGACAGGTAAAAGTGGTCTTATCTTGATCTTTAGGAGCAATTTTTATTTGATTGTACCCACTGTAACAATCCAAAAATAAAAAATAGCTTTTGCTAGACAGTGAGTCTAGTACTTGGTCTACAAACGGTAGTGGAAAGTGATATTTTTTAGTGGTAGGGTTCAACTCTCTGTAGTCTACACACACTCTCCATTTTCCACCTTTCTTAGGGACAATAACTAATGGAGAAACCCACTGACTATCATAGATTGGGTAAATAAAACCAGCATCAAGCAACTTTTGAAGCTCATTTTTAACTATTTCTCTAAGTGCTGGATTTACTCTTCTTTGAGGCTGCCTAACCAGTAAACAATCTTCTTTGATATAGATCCTGTGAGTGCAAATTTGAGGATCTATTCCTTGCATGACCCCATATTCCCATGCAAAAGCTTTATGCTGATCTTGTAGCATTTTTAATAAGACAGCCTGTTGAGATTGTGATAGCTTGCTATTGATATTCAAACAGTGACCTTGAGATAATTCTATCTGCTTAGTGAGATTACTCATAGAATCTACAGGTGATGTTTGTACCTCTTGTGGAAGAAAGTTATGAAAAATTGCAGGAAGTTTAAGTGGAAAACACTCAGAATTTAGTTGCTACAGGAAACATTGTAGATGGCTACTATTTGGATCAGATGAACTACCCATATCAGAGTTAAACTGCAGAATTTGAAAAAGCAAGGCATCCTCATTCTGAAATTGTGAGAATGGATCATTTTGAAGCATCATTAATTGAACCAATGAATTGGCTTCTTCAGTTTCTTCCTCCACATATGGCCAAATAGGTTGGGACAAATCTGGTTGAGGTCTAGCAGGCGGATACAAAGCCAATTTTTTTGTGGACTATCCATTAGCAAGCTGCAAAGATAGATCTATAACCATGTAGAAATGAATTCAATAGAATACAATATGTTGTGGATATGTAGTAGGAAATGTATGTGTTATTTTGTTTAGACAGAACATGTTATATGTCTTGTATCAATATTTTTCATTCAATATTATTTTTTTGTCATTTGTTTGAAGTTCGTGATAACAAACTATTCTTCATGATATTATTATTTTAAGTTCCCCGTAACAAACTGCTCATTATTGTAGTTTCCCTCTCCTATACTCCATATTTTAAAGCTCTATTTAATTTGGATTTCTATCTATAATATTTAGTAACAAATTAGTGCTATTCTAATACTTGCTATACAATTCTCTATTTTTCTTCAATATTTACCACCAAAGCACATAGCTTGAATCTTATATCAATATGTTTCAAATTTTGTTAGTTATGTATAAGTTTGAAGAGATGGGAAAGGTTTTATTTACATAGAAACATTTAGAATCACATCATATAATTCTTTTGATGGCCTAATGGAAATAGCTATCATCATAAAGAACAAGGTTTAAATAGTTGAATTAGCAATCTGCAAAGATAGCACTATAACCATGTAGAATTACAATTGATAGAATACGATATGTTGTGGATATGCGGCAGCCAATGTATGTTGGTGAAAGGGAAAACCACAAAACCCATGCTTGTTCTCCTCCTTGCCATATTGGCATCATGAAGCCTCATGGGCTCTGTTGACGCCAAAAATTGACGAGGTAACAGTGCCTTATGGGAAACTCAGTTCAAGGAGGACCCCTTTGCGCCAAACTGAGTGACCTCCAGATTTTAAAGAAGTTGGCTTCTTCTATAATGGGTTTTGGAAAGGGAAAAGGAAATGAATACAATTAAGGAAAGTCTAATCTAAGGCGATGTGCCAAAATATGTTGATGGGCACGATAAATCATAGATTTAAGGGCTTGAATAGTGTTATCACGTTCCAAAACGTCAGAGACTTAAAGGTATAGCATAAAAAATTCATTTATTGACATAAAATAGTATCACATACATCCTTACCACTAAGAAGAGTCATTTAAACATGATTTAGATAAGCAAGATTGCATTCAATATATAGAAGTCCTGTCAAATGAAATGCTTAAGACAATTTAAAGCACAGTTTATAGTTTAATCAATACATGAAAAACAGAAAGGCCGAATAGTTGGCATAGTCTGAAAGTTTCTTGCAAATAAACATATAAGAGAGGCTTGGTGTCTCTTGCTATAACCAGTATCCTTTTTCTTAAAACTCTTAGATCTATCTACTATTGGACCTCTTTTTGGTTGATAGAGAGGGAATATATATAGCCGGAGAGAAAACTCCCACCGCTTTGGAAAGCTGTAACAGAAAAGATCCCACAATCTCCTGCAATGATGCTAGAATCAAAAGATTTCCAATGTCATTACAATGGCAATGAGTCAAAACATGACATCTAGATATTCAGGCGCAAGCACGCCCTTTGTAATGATGGCAGTGGTTCCAGTCAAGCTTCGAGGCGACAAGTGCCATCCACCGCTTTAGAGAACCATGACAAGCAGCCCCCGATAACATAATCTTGCTCAGCCAGCCCATCGCCTACTTCGATGATCAGTGTAAGGCACATGGCAGCCCGTCGTGGCCCGAATGAGAATTCTTCTTACTGCTGCCGAGAGATTGAGAAGAAGCAACACGTCTCCAAGGGGTTGAGGTCCTTCTTGAAGTGGAGAGAAAGCCGCATGAATCAAGTGTGAAAAACGCGTGGCAGTGTTTCACAGTCTGCGGTGTTTACCTCCTTGCTGTGTTGAAAAGGCTGCGAACAATTGCCACTTGGCAAAAACTAGGGCCCGCCAAAAATAAAGAAGGCCTACGGAAGCATTTCACAGCCCGCAGCTTCTTATGGTATCCCTACATGAAAATTTTGTGATACGCTGCCACATAGCAAGATGCAGGTCCCTCTA
>VDFB02000008.1:327092233-327196127 GCA_007258455.2 Sequoia sempervirens
GAAATGTGGTCTCATAGAATGCCATGACAAACAAATGCAATTGGGAGATGCTTCTAGTTATTAGTTATGCAATGTGAAGTAATTGCATAGCTGCTTAGGTTGACTTTGTAAAAACTATATTGTAATTGAAATTTTGTCATCTATCAGCATCGAGTTATTAGTTATGCAATGTGAAGCAATGCTTTGAGTTTGAAAGATGTGCAATGCAATGTAATCAACGATATGAGTATAAACTACAAAAATCTATTTTTTATAATTTATTAGTTAAACTCTTTATTTTATTTTCTCTCCATATCTCTATGCTATGGATATGCCTTTAACTTTTTTTTAAACAATTTTTATCTCTTGTTCTACTTTTTTTACCTTTTTTTTTAAATCTAATTTTTTTTCCAATTTTTCTAGACTTTTTCCCGATTTTTCAAAAAATCTTATACTTTTGGTTTGTCGTTTTTTCCCCAAAATATTTTTTCTGCTATTGTATAAACACGTATCTTTTTGTAATATCAAGGATACTTTTTGAAACTTCCATGCATTGCTAATCTAAAAGGAAAAGTCTTTTGCCTAATCTGTATGTAGCCATGCTTTTGACATTGTCAAAAAGAGAAAAACTTCCTGAATGATGCAAAGGCATGGAAAAGTAGTTCTAACTCTTCGCATGAGAGAAGAGAGATGTTGGAGAGTACATCAAGTCAGTGAGAACAAAAGTGTAATGTGTTTTAGTTTGTAGTATTCCTCTGTTTCTCTACAGATGTGTGATAAATTATCAGTTCAAATATGGACACCAAATATCAATAAAAAAGATTTGTATTAACCAAATAGCCATGTATGCATACATCAATATATGTCGATATGAGTATTAAATATAGTTACAAAATAGCCATATAGGCATACAATGTCAAATATATCCAATACAAAATATGTACAAAATTGCCATGTCTAGGCATACAACAAAGGGCTCTGGAATCAAAATTCATTTATCTCCATGCTTTGGAAATAAATTATTTCCCTTTGTTTGGTGATATGATGGCGATAAGTCCATCACTCATTTATTTTGTGCTCGAGGAGTGCTCTTGCTGCTCCTAGAGTTTAGCTCCTGGTGAAGTTTTAACTGTTACAATAAGAAGTAAAGGCATTAATATATAGAAATTACATAATAAAAAATGATATATTTACCAAAATAATCACTTACGGCCATCTCACGATCACTCTCCATGATGGAAATATTTGCACACTAATGTTGAGGCATGCTCAAGCCCTATATAAACCATCCAAATAGGAATTAAACTACGAATCAATAATGGTTTGATTTTTCACTAGAACTAACATCTATAACAACGAATGTAAATTGAAATTTAGTAATTTTCCTCATAACTCCCCTATCAGAGCCATCGAGGATTGTATAGCGGATGAAACATCGATATCCATTTCCCTAGCAACATTTGGAGGGTTTTCCACAACCAACATCTGAAAATAAAACAACAAATTTTTCAATCACAAAAAAATTACAATAGTGATCCATGTCACATGACTTACAATGTATGAGATCTAATGAACACTATTTTGAGTACAAGTATTAAACTATATATTTCTGATTATCATGCTTACTATTTTCCCTATCCATATATTTTTCGAAAGGACGTGTTTTAAGGCTTTTACCCATAGCAGCAAGTTGTTGAACCATTTGATTAAATTCTTTCGTAGACATGTACGATAACTATAGTGGCATAGAGAAGGCAGTGAACTATTTTAAAAAATGCCTCAAAAGAAATGGGGTCTCATGGTGATGGCATGCCATTACAAAAAAATGCACGTCATGGCATTCCATCACCATAAGACTGCATTTCTTCCAGGCATTTTTTCAAAAAGTTCATTGCCTTCTCTATGGTATTATTGCTTACTATTATGCTTTGATAGATATTTTTCCAAGCATCCATATAGTTTGTTGGAAAGCACCTATTTTAGGCTTTTAGCCATAGCAGCAACTGCAAGGAAGTGAGTAGTTTGATAAAATTCTTTGGTGAACATGTATGAAAAATGTGGTATCATAGGAAAGGTGGTGAACAGTTTGAAGAAATGCCTTGAAGAAATGTGGTCTCATGTGATGATGGAATGGAATTCCATCAACATGAAATCGCATTTCTTCGAGGCATTTTTTCAAAGTACTAACTGGTGCAGGAGCACCTAGGTTACTAGTTGCCTCTCATAGGAAAATTTTTGTCTAGATTGAATTCCCATTTGTAAATTCAAGTAAAGGTCATATAAAGACCTACTTCATTGTATTTAAGGTCCTTAGGTGGTCACAAAAAAAAAAAAGATTTCCAAATGTTGCTAAAGATGGGAAAATTTGTAAAAAGGAAAAGAAGCATGGAATATTAAAAGGCACAAGGCAGTTTAGGTAGTTTCACTCAATGAGGGAGATTCAAAAGGTAGTTATCTGATTGGGAATATATATAAAAGCATGTAAAAGGTAGGCAAAAGAACAGATTTTGTTTTCTTGAATCATTTTTAATAAATAAAGTTCATTGTTCCTATTTTCATTGTGTTTCATTCTTGAATTTAGTTCTTGCACAAGCTATATATTTTTTTGTTCACTTTATGCAGGGTGTTAACAATCATCTAGTGATTTTTTGAAGAGTTACCATCAAATTTAAAAGCCAAGGTTTTTGCGGTATGTCAGATTAACTAGTCAAGGGTTTTGAGGGTCATTTAAGGCTTGAATTCACCATCCCACCAATGTAGATTTAGGAGATTGGTGGGATGGAATGTATAGAAGGTTTTTAGAATGTTTTAAGCAATTTGTGAGTGTACAGAAACAAGGAAATCAAGAAATGTCTAATTTCTTGTTGAATCATACAGGAAATACAAAGTTTCCTTCATGGAAAGCATGGTTTCAAGGTGGTGTTCAATGCAAAAGTATTCATGAAGGTGGGTGGTGAGTTTCTAAAGCTTATGCAAGCTATTTCCATGGTGTTTGTGGTGGTGGAAGGAGTATTTAAGGTTTGTAAGTACCTTATGCAATAAACCCTCCTTTGTAGGGCTTGATTTGTGCATAGAATAGGGGTTTTTAGAACAGTGATTTATGGAGCCTTTTTGTCGCTAAAAATGTTTGATTCTTCAATTTTGTGACATGATGAATGACTATTTTCAGTCCTTTGGTAGTTTTGTGATAAACTATGAGCACTTTATTTGTAATTTAGGCCTAAATTAGTAGCCCTTTCTAGCAAACAATTCAAGAATATGGTAATTTATTTATAACAAGCTATTGAGAACTTTTGATATGTTATGATGTGTTAAAAAAGGCTCCTGAATGTACATTGGGAATGTGGATATACAAAGTGAATGGAAAGGAATCACTCGATTAAGGGATATGTGACCTACAAGCAAAATGGTGGTAAGACTATAAAAGTGTGTAATTCTATAAATACATAGATTTAAATGTTTATTTTGGCATAGAACCATCAATGTGAAGATATCAAAGGTGTGTGAATGGTTTGGTGAAGGCCTTGAGCCCAAATGTGATGATTTGATATGTTGTAGCAATATGTCCCTAGGTGGAAATGGTAATTTGACTACATAAGAACTTATGAATTTGATAAATCAGTATTATGTGGATATGAACTAGGTTTGTTTCAGTCAAAAACATGATGTGAGTAATGTCTTGGAATTTAGATGAAATGATTGAGGTGTAAATGGTTGATTGTAGTATCTTGGTCTTGAGGAACTAGTTGGTAAAAGTGAAAATTTGGTGAGTTGTTTAAGGAATTGAAAGATTCGGAGCTCTTTATCAGGTTTTTGCTTTGAATTCAAATAAATTGATGATGACAAAGGTGTGTTAGGATCTGATGGATATAGGTTGTAACATGAAAGATTGGTTTTTGGTTATTTTTCCTAGGTAAAGCAAATTGAGTGGAAGGGTGCCTCGGTGAATGATGAAAGAGTGGATTGTTTAGTGAATCTAATTAGGTTTCTTGTGCACAGATCAATCATTTTTTTTTATAAATAAGATGTTTGAAGCTTGAGGATGATAACAAGAAGTATTGAAATGAGTTGGCTTGTTGTTGCCTTGTGGTTTGTAAATGAAACAATGTGATTTTTGATGAAAAGAGAAAGAAATTTTAGTTGCTTATTCAATTTGATCTTCTCCTGATTCAATTGAGTCAGATGTACCCTGATGATTGAGTGTTTTGATATGATGCTTTGCATCACTAACTGCCTTGTCTATGCTATTGCTTACTATTATGGTTTCATATATTTTTCCAAGCATCCATAGTTTGTCGTGCTAGTGCACCTTTGCAAGCACATGCCTCCATGTGAAGTAATTGTATTGTGATGATTATGTTGACTTTCTAAACAACTATATTGTACAGTTGAAATTTTGTCATCTATCAACATCTAGTTATTAGTTATGGAATTTATAGTAATGCTTTGAGTTTGAATGATGTGTAATGCAACGTAACCAACAGTATGAATATAAACTACACAAATCTATTAAATAGAATTCATTAGTTAAGTTCTCTTTATTCTATTACCTCTGTGTATGTTTGAGTAAATCCACTGGCACTAAGAGGTGTTTGCTTGAAACCTCCAATATTAGCCTATTCAACATCCAAAATCACATATTAAAATACCATTTGTAAAACAATGCTATTAACATGTAATAAATTTATAATTTTTTATTAGTTACATACCCCACTGATAGGTGTACTGCAGAAATTAGTAGGTGGAGGACCGGTGTATCCATTCTCAACACTATGACCCTGCAATTTTATTAAAATAATAAAACTAAATTAGTTAATCTTGCATTTCAAAATCAAAATTTAATAAATTAAATTCAATGAACATGCTGACTTTTACCTGACTATCAATGCCATATGCATGATGCAAAATGTCAGCCATCCTCTCCATCCCCATAGCAACATACGGATCCTACGTAGTAGCATACGGATCCTGTGTAGCAGCCTCCTGAGTGTTGGTGGGGTCATATGAACAAGTTTCCCCACAAGATTGACACACATGGGTTTGAAAACACCACTTGAAGACTCCCCTGGATGGCATTGTACAATAGGGCTAGTATGATGGATGACACTTTGGGTCAAAGTGTTAATCACCTGCAATATCTCTATGTCGGCACTCTCCTTCGCAACAGCAGGCATAACAATGTGCTCATGAGGCGGCCTAGTGATAGATCATCTCCCTTGTCGTGCAGGATCCAGTTGTGCACCAGGCCTATCCTGAGCCAACCCCTCACCTCTCCCCTAGAACTCCCTCATATCAAAATAATTTGGGATTTGGTTCAATACGAACTCACTGTATAGTTTCCTAAGAAAATATTGGGGGACTGCACAATTGTTGCATGGTGGGTAATCAAAGACCAAGTACCAACTATCATAAAAATGGTTCCTAATCTTGGTGGCGGCACCAATGAATAGGAAATATCTTCACATTGAGGCTAAGATTTTGATGTGTTCTAGGGTCAGTGAATAAAGAGCACAAATCACCTTTAGTAATTTTTAAATCTTTTACTTGTTTATATGATAGTTTATCTACATAATATGCCCTAGCTACCTGCCTCCTATCTTGCCATCCAGTTATTTGTTGGGTAATTGAATCTACATTTTTTAACATCTCTTTCACTGAATTTGCTAGGTTCATTCTTTCTGTGGTTGAAGCATTTGGATCACTCAACCTATTGATAAAATCCTCAAATTTTGTTTTGTTGTTCTTAATTTCACTCAAATTTTCTATAGTGCCAGGAGGGTGTTGAGTGATTGGTGGGGGAGGTTGATTTTGTTGAGGGTTTTGTTGTTGAGGATTTTCCTACTCTTCTTGTTGAGGATTTGCAGGATCATTTGCATCTCCTAAAAATCTAAAAGAAAACAATCAAATCTAACCTAAAACAAACAAAATCAACTTGAAACTAAGAAATTCAAAACAAATAGCAAACAATACTTACCTCATGTACCTCTTCGTTTTCGTGGCACCATCTTTGCAAAGAAAAAGCAACTGTTGTTGATGAATTTTGTAGAATGCCTCCTCCTAGAACGTGAGCATGAAACTGTGGGTTTTTGGCCACAAGCAGAGCAAAAAAATAGACAACAGAAAATGAATCACTTTCACTTTTTTTTGCTTTTAAAATGGCATAACGCGAGCACGTTATAACGCACTTGCGTTATGTCATTTTCAATTTTTTTTGGAATTGGCCACAAAAGTGTAACCCAACTTCATGCACCCGCCCTATTCATTTTCTATAGCTTGATAGGTTGATTGAAAAACATCTATAGATTTCAAATAGTATCACATTTTTGAACCAAACATGTGTCACATTCTATGCTTTGCATACTATAGGATTAAAAAAAAATGAATTTCATGAAGTTTTGACCAAGTTAAGGTGGTCGAATACACGAAGTTTTATATTTTTGAAAGTTGTAATAAAAATTCATAATTAATTATTTACTTGGAAAAATTACAAAAATATGCATCACATTGAAACATGAGTCCTCTACTCTTATATCTAAAATCTTATAAAAAAATTTATCATTTTATTGTGGTTAGGTGGTACGTGACAAACACCTACTTATTTTTTCCATGAAATTTAAGTGCTACTTGCATTGAAATTTCAAATTTTCACCAAATAGATTTTTTTTAAAAAAAATAAGCCTAGTAGTTTAGAAACTACATTCAATTTTCTATAGATTCTATTCTTACATATTTTTGAAATAATATAGATAACTTATTCAAATTTTTACATCAAGTTTCCTAACTTTGATTTTTCTGAATTTTTTGCCACTTAAGGGCTTGTTTTTTCTATGATGATCCTGCACATACCCTGTAACATTGCATCAAGCATATTAAATTGTTATATATATTGAGAATAACTTGAAATATTTAATGATGAAAGGATATTCAACCACCAGTATTGGTCCTTCTAGCACATTTCAGGAAAATAGAACTAATGGATGAGTCATTAGAGATTTATGTCAAGATGATAAGACTTCTACTACGCCCATTTCTCCATCATCACAACATGAAGATCATAGTGAGCTCAAAGTTGAATGTCCACAAGATCAAAGCAAAGTGTCTTATGTTAAAATATTGTGTGAAATGAAAAGGCACAAAGGAGAATCACCTTATGATTTTTTCTCCAGATTTATGGATGCCTCGTTAGAGGTACAAAAAAGTGTTAGACTAGAAGATTCAATATGCATTGATGTGTTATGTGAAATGTACCAATTAGGACTGAGTACCCTACCAAAGGAATTGAAGCCTCACAGTTTGGGCGAAGTAATTTATTGGATAAAGATTGTAGAGGGAGCTAAGAATAATTATGCACAACATGTGATACCCCTGAATGTTAGTGGGCATTGTACTACTAAGAATGATTAGGAAACAATACAAAGAAATGAAGATAGTACATTAGAATATGACCCATTCTTCTATATGGGAGAATGTAATGATTGTAATCAATTCACAAATAACATATCTATAGATCAGTACAGCAGTGATAGAGATGAAGATACACAATATGATAATAGAAGGGATTTTCCTGACTTATGTCCTTGGGATGTCTTGAATAGTGATGAAATCGAAGAGGTACAAGAGGCTATCCCATGTCATGATTTGATCAATAGAAATGGTTCTAATGTTGATGATGCCTTATCACAAACTAATGATCAAGGTATTGAAAATGAGAATTTAGACACCCAGTCTAATGAAACTAAATGTAGTCTTAGTATTGGTGAATTTTCATGTTGTGGTAGTTGTGTTGGAATTGAGACATATCATTCCTCTATGGACTATAACTATTCTCATGGAGTGGATATTGAATCCTTTGCTTCAAGGAGATATGTTGATAACAATGGGAATGCTTGTTTTCTTGGGAGTGAACAATTTTCTTCATGTGAAAAGTTCTTAGAATGTGAGTCAGTGATACTAATTAGGAATGATGTGAGAGGAGTTGAAGATGATTCTATATGCTCTTCAAGTGATTATTTTTGTTTTGACTATGATGATAATTTGCAAGATTTAGATCTTCATGGTGAGGAAGTAGAAGCTACCATGACAACAATGAAGATAATAGATAATCCTTTATTTGATGAGCCTCCATCCCCACCAGCTAATCGGATTGATTATCTTTATTGGTGTAGAGATAAACCACTTTTTGAGAATTCTAATGATGCATTTGATGCATGTTTAGGATATGGCCATGAGAAAACAAAGCAGTACACAGACAAGTTTTTTGGAAACAAATGTGCTTATAAATCTTTCATATTTAGTATTGATGTTGTAAGTAAGATCAAGGATAAGGAGGAGATTGAAGTCTCTGAAGGTTTCTCTCAAGAATATATTTTCCCTTATGAGAATGATCCAAAATTGCTTCAATGACATGAAGGATGCAATGATGAAAATATACATATTATCAATTATTCACAAGTAAACGAATAAATTATATTTGATGGATACTTGAAAAGTGATTTGGGTTTTCCATCAATGGAGTGTCCTACTGGAATGAATGATGAAGAATATGAAAAAAATATTGTCAAGGTTCAAGATGTTGATCTTGAATACAGTGCTACAAATAATGAACATGTTGATGAACATGTTGATATCCCCGCTACCCCTGAGTGTTTGTGTGAGGCAGAGTTGGAAAATTTAGTTACACCTGATTATGATGATGTATATATTGATGAAAGAGGATGTCTAATATTGAATGACCAAGTTATGCATCATGATACACATATGAACCATGGATTAACACTAGTTCCCATTAATAATTAAAGACAAATTGATCTATGTGTAAGGCAGCCAAGTGATGCAAATGGCATGGGATATGATGTTGATCAGTATCAATGTGTTGTTGAATTATTTTTTGATGCTCCTCATCTTCTTAGCATGATTATGGATATGTTCCCATCCAATAAGGATAGAATTTCTATGGAAGAGAACAAAGATATTTGTATAACTATTAGTGAACAACATGTGAATCATGAAGGCCTAGATATGTACTCATGTTAAAGTGACCAATACAAAGATGCCCCTGAATATGCATCTTTTGAACATTTTGATATATTTTGGGATGATTGTTGGCCTAGCATACAACAAAGTATCTATGAAGGATTCCATTTTGATGTACAAATTGAATGTAATGTTAAAGTTCATGATCAAATGGAATATGAATTTTTCACCTTTTCATTTCAATCAGATAAGCATATATTGGAATAGGCTAATGAACAAGGCAATTTTGTAGCACATATGGTCGATTGTGTTAATCATAATGGAGTTGACTATGTAAGAGTGCTTGGTAAAAGTGTTGATCCATTACAGCTATTTGAGGATAAGGTCTTTGACAAAGGAAAAAATTTCCTTTAAGTTTAGGGGGCATGGGGCCCCCAATTTGGGAATTGAAGCCTATGGAACTAAATCTAGGATTTTGAAATTTTAATGGAAATATGTTGTATAGCCTTACATATATACTGTAAATAGGTTTGGTGTGTTTCCCTTTGGTTGTGTTTGCTTGCCTTGTCCAAGTAATCTCTTGGGTTTTTCGTGCTTCTTTGTTGGTTTGGTTCAACTTGAGATCTGAATTCTTTCCATACCTATCAGGGGTACGCATCCCTGAGCATGAGCCACTAGTGGAGCTTCCAAATTTTTTGAAAAATCTTAAGTAAATCATGTTGTTTATCATGATTGTGAGCCTCTATGTCGAAGGATGGGTTAGGGTTTTGATTTAGAAACCCTCATTTTACAAATTTTCATCATAAACCCTTTGGTGTTTTAATCCTCTGTTTACCTATTGTACCCGATCACCAGTCACTTAAGTCATGACTTAAGCCATAGAATACATATATTATCACTGGCCCCTTTATCTAGATCCATCGATCACCCCGTACCTTTTGTTAGTTTAAATTTTCCCAAAGTCGGGCGAAATATTTTATGAAAAAAGGCTCATGTTTTAAGTCATTTTTCCTGAGGGTCAAGTCTCATCAACCTAGTCATGGCCCCATCTTTAGGTTTAACTTTATTTGCATGTGCAAAAATCTCATCCACCGAATCCAAAGATCAAATCCCAGTCGTTGCTAGCATACCTCACATAATTTAAATAATGGTTTTCAAAGTTGGTGTGAGGTTTGTGATTGATTGACACGTGTACTCATTGAGGTGGGCCCCGATCTACATTCAAACACCTAACACTCAATGGATCTGAGATTGACAATTGATATGCAATGTCAAGATTAAATCTCAATCGTGTATTTCCCACCTCGTAGCATTAAAATAATGCTTTCCAGAAACTTGTGAGGTTTACGATTGAATGACACATAGATTCCTCGGCTTCTTAGAGGAAGGAACAGTGATGCCCATGGATGGGTGTGTTGGCACCTAGCTAGATGAATATCATTGGCTAGGAATTGGCAAGCATGGTGTCAAGAATTCAAACCCAATTGACTCAATCTGAGTCATTTGATTCACCACCTGATTAGGAAATCAACAATCAGCATTCAAAACCAAAAATGTGAAGGTAATAGTTGTTTTGCTCTGTGCAAGCAAGAATTAATGGCATAAGGTCTGTAGGAGTAATCAACTTTATCCTGGTGCATGCAAATGATTACCTCATGTAATCATTGAGGATGATAAACAGATTTTTATCCACCTAGGCAATTAACAGTTGTGATGTGAATGCTTGTGGTTGATTATCTTCTCACTCATTTTGGTTTTCATTGAGCATTAACGATTAGCATGCCCAATTTGCTTGATAAATGAGAGGTTGATTGCATAATTTTTTTTCACCATTGCAATTAGGAGATAAAATTTCTAAGTACGTGAGGAGAGTGGGTATTTTTCCAATCTGCATTTGTGAGGTTTTATATCTAGAGAAGATGAGTAATTTTGTTGCTTTTGGATCACTATTGCAGAGGTATCCATGGCTCAATTTGCAGGGATTGCACTATAATTTTCCAGGGAATGAATAGAGCACACTGGGAGTTGCTGCAACTCCAAAGGAAGGAGGTAAGAAGGAGGCTCATGGCAAGAATCCTATGCAATTTGATGTGAGGAGAAATTACGGATTGAGGAACCGAGTTGTGATCAAAGAAATAATAGAAGCTAAGGAGAAGGAGCCTGTTAAGCTTGTGAGGGAAACTAGGAGAATTATGTATGGTCAAGCTTCTCTGGGATGACACCATTCTCCTATTAAGATCTCAGATGATCCTTTAGACAACATTACTAAGATTGATTCTAGTTGCCACCAATATCTTATGGCCCTAATAGAATTGGAAAGATTAGATGATGAAGTAATAGCGGTTGCCCCAATTTTAGTAAAGACACCAAGAGGGAATACTTACTCTACTACTAGCAAGGATGATAATGAAGAAGAAATTGTGACTTCTCTAGCCTCTATGAGGACATGAAGTGGGTGTATGTATTCTGGTTCTGGTTCTGGTTGAGTGGAATTGCATTTGTTGTCTAGTTTCAGGTTTTGTTGTTTGGTGATATTGGTGCTTTGGTATAGTTTTATGGAAATTGTACTGACTCGGCTGGTTTTTTATGACATAATAAAAAAAAAATTGGCTCGACATGGGTGTGGAATGTAAAGGCTCATTAACAACTAATGGTGATTTTGGCGGCATCAAATTATTTTTCTAAAGAAAATGGTGTAAATTTTGTTTCCCCTATTTTGTAAATTATTATAAACAATAGTTTGGGGAATCTCTGAAATGAAGTTGAAATTTGTTTTGAAATGAAATGCATATGATATGTAATTACAATTGAGTTAGATGCTTGTTGCTCCATTGACCTATAAAATGGATTCCAGGGATCATTGCAAGGGATTTGATTTTTGAATCTCGTAATGGTCTAGGTAGAAGCTAAGTTCAGGAGCACACTATAGTAAATATAAACGAATAGAATAGTAAATTGACTTGGTTATGGTTCATGTATGTAATAATCTTAAATTAGTTTTATAGAAGCCATAGATATGGTAGAAAATCTTAATTCTCGAACATGTACTCTCCTATGCAATTCTCTTGCAGATTATAAATTAAAATGATTAGTGATCTTTTTGTTTATCTATAGTTGTTTTAATTGGATGTGTTAATTTTTGTTTGCTTCAATTCAAAAGATTGGTTAAATGCTTAAATAAAGTCGCAAGTTTGTGAGTGAAGAATGCAGAATTTGGTGAGTAGTGTTCTAGATGCAATGAGTTGAATACTACAAAGTGGTATGAAAATAGTCCATCAATATCTAAATTAAATGGTTGATATATTAATGGTTGTATATTTGACTCCATTTTCCCAATCGATGAAGCACTGGTCTATTTGTTAGGAAATCTTGCAAGTAAATGAACTAGTGATATGCCTAGCTATGGATTTAAAATGAGAACAAGATTCAATAAAAATATTTCAATTATGAAGTATGAGTTTGAAGTACTCACGTATTCCTAGCAAATAAATGAATTTACTCAAAGGTCTTCCAAATCTTCAGTGAATTATGTTTATTTTCAATTAATAGGAATCATCTATGTGTAAGTGTGTTCTCAATCAGATGAATATCACTCGAGCACAATAAGGAATACCCTCCTAGGTCCCATAGATCCTAAAGAGTAGGAGTGAAAGTCTCAGAATCCTCTACTCATTTGTTGGCCACTAGCTTTAATGATTCTTGAGTATAAGGGTTGGCTACCCTTTAGAGAACTTCAAGGTTCTGGTGGAAAAAAACACCAACAGTAGGCTCGCTCTTGCTTCTCTTGATGTCATTATATTAATATATACATCATCCTAGCATACCATGCTCTTGGTACTTATTTGAAACCATACAAATCCTTCTTCAACTTGTAAAATTGGTGTTCTTTAATTTTCTCTTGGAAACCTTGTAATTGTTGGGCATAGACTTCCTCTTCTATGTACCAATTCATGAAATAAATTTTCACATCCATGCGATGTATGCTCCATTTATTTCGAGTTTCTAGTGAAACCAACATTATAATAGTATATTTTATTACTACTATTGTAAATTTATCTTTGTAATATGTTCCATACATCTATATGAATCCTTTAACAACTAATTGTGTCTTGTGTCTTTCAACATTCTCAACACTATTATACTTATTCTTGTTTACCCACTTATTACAAAAAAAAAATTGTCATGTGGAAGCTCTTTAAGCTCCCAAGTATCCTTCATGTGAATGGAATTTTCTTATTGTATTACTCATACCAAAACCTCATTAATACATGCATCTCAAAAGCATGATGGTTCAAAACTAATTGTGATAGTAAAGTAAAATCTGCCCTCTCACTTATTAGATTCTCTTCATGTGCTTGACTTGTGCTCTTCAACATTCTTATCTTTCTTGTAGAACTCAAATATGAATCTCTATACTTGTACTAAAATTAGAAGAGGGGCTACTTTGTGTACTTTTAGTACTAGGAATTGAAATATTAGTGGGCTACTCATTAATAATATTATCAATTTATACCACCATTAAAAATAGATTTTCTTATTAACATGGCCTTTTTTTATTACCATAAACTCCTCCTTCATCAAAAATCACATCTCTTGACACATCAATGTTATTTGTGAGAGGATTATATAAACTATAATACTTACTTTGTTCACTATACCCAACAAAAATATATGATTCACTTTATGAAACTAACCTTTATCTCTTTTGATCATGAACATAGGCTAAATAACCAAAAACTTTAAAATGATTAATATTATAATTTTTCTCATACTAGGCTTCATAATGAGTCATTCCATAAAGTACACTAATGGGGATTCAATTAAGAATATAAGCTATTGTAGCATTTTCATTAACCCAAAAGAGTTTCTTAGTCCTCTAGTTTATAACACACTCCTTTGCATTTCCATTATTGTATAATTTTTCCTTTCAATGACGCCATTTTGTTGAATTTTGTAAGAAGTGAGTTTTTTAATACCATTCATATTGCAATAATCCATAACATCTCAAATAAAAATTTACTCCATGATCACTCCTTAAGAACTTTATTTTGTCACCACTTCCATTTTCCTCAAGGGCTTTAAATAAAATTATGATCTATATTGTGGGATATGTTTAGAATCTTAGAAGACTTACTCACTTGTATGCTTGAGTGTATTCTCTTATTCATTGTGGATGTTGTATTATAGGTGTAGTGTATCTTTTTACTCCCTCAACTATGGATATAATTAGTCACATAGTCAACATAATGTGCACCTTCTAAATTTGATACCTTATTTTATTTATTGATGAATTCCCTAATTGTGTGTAAGGGTTGGCATTGATTTATTAATTCTTTCTATGATTAGTCTAGTCACCAATTTTTTCTATCTAATTATCATGTGACCCTTAGTTATATTCAATTTACTCTTGAAATTGAGCTCATTTTATAATTTATTATTAGAATTGATAATTCTTCCTCCTTGGTATTTTTTAAATATTGTGGTGATTATTCTAGAATTTTTAAATTTTTTGTTAATGTATCATGCAATTTTATTTTCTAGCATGTCCATGATGGGCCTCTAATGGGTTGTATATGAGAATTAAATGATAGAGAATGTACTAGTTATTGATGTTATGTTAATTAGAACTATGCTAAGATTTAAATTCCTTATTCCTTATGAAATTTAAGTGTATTCTTCGTGAATTTCATAGAAAATTATGAATTGCATTATATGCATATGGGTGCCTTGCTATGAATAAATTGTTTTTGATTAGGGGGTAAACAGGTTTTGAATGGACCCAAAACCATCAGGTTTTGAAGGGACCCAAAACCCAACCTGAGATGGACAAGCTGCACAAATAATAGAATCAAAAACACCTAGCAACTCAACAGAAACATAGCCAACCAACAGCCAGCAACCAACCCAAGATTTTACATGGATCTTGAACTAATTGGTTTTGATGGGACCAAAAACCCACTACAACAAGGTTTTGGCATGGACCTTAAACCCAACAAGGTTTTGACAGGGACCTTAAACCTAATCCTATAGATTTTGAAGGGATCCACAACCCTGTACAGCCAGGTTTTGGCAGGGACCTTAAACCCAATCCAGGTTTTGATAGGGACTTGAAACCCCTTGGAACCACTTCCAAAGCCAAACTCCACTTGAAAAATAGAAGAGTAGTATCTCTTGTAGCACCAGCGACCACGAAAAGCCAAATCATACTCCACCTCAATAGGAATATGCTCCCCTCTATAGGAGCAGATGCCATGAAAAACCTTTCCACCACTATAGCCCCACTATAACACCAAACAACTCCACCTCCATAGGAGCACAAACCACCTTAATAGGTTCTAAAACAGTAGAAACCAGCAACCTAGAAAACTCCTCCACAAATCCCCAAACCCCCTCTCAACCTCTAAAAGAGAGGAATCCACTATAGCAGAAGACATCTTCACCTCAATAGAAGACACGAACTGGAGAAATGGGAGAGAAGCCACCCAGCCTTAAACAAGGAAGAACATGATAGCCATTAGCAACTCAAGAAGACGGGCCAAAAAGAGAAACAAACCATTCCATAAAGGACCATGGGTACAAAATAACCCCAAAAATGGACAGCCCAACAAGGAGCCACAATAGGGAGCCCAACAAGGAGCCAGTAATATTTAGAATTAAGTGATGTGTATCTAAATATTTGTATAATTTTTCTTGTTTTTGATATGATAGGTAGCATTTACAAGGTGTTGTACCCTAAACGAAGAGCCCCAAGGGCTAGAAAGAACCAGAACAACAAAACATTAAACAAACCTAGACACCAAAAACCAAAACCAAAATAGAACGCGGATCAACAGCACACTGGACCAACAGCTAACCAATAGCATAATAGTTGGCTTTTTCCCATTTCTTTGATAGCAACTGAACCATATCATCCTCAATCCAAACAGGGTGGTCCTCATTCTTTTTCATCTCCAACTCTTCCTTCATAGCAGCTAATATGGTACTAGTAACACAGTGGATCATCCTAACCATGAATCGAGTCAGCCCATACAATTTTTTATCCAGTGTGTCCAATCTCTCTTTCAGCACACTAACCTCCTCCCCACCACTTGTAGTGTACTTAGGAACATTCTGCTCCACTCCCATCAACTTCGAAGAGTGGGAGGCCAAAACATCTTGTAGATCACCACCCAAGTTAGGAACTGAAGAGGGCCCTTTGGCTTTCTCACCAAGATCATCCTTCGACACCACCTCCACATGGCTATCCTTGCTATCTAAAATCTCCTCCTCGGTGTTCAGGTTTCTGACTTGCACTTTCTTTTTGTTCTTAGCAAGCCTACCTAAATGCCTTATAATTGCATCACAGCCAGTAACCATAGTATTTTCCACCACCATATCACCCAAGGAATCCTTATTGACAGCATTCTTTCCTTTATTCTAAGGCACCTTATCCTCCTTACCCTTCTTCAAACCAAGTTTACCAGGAGTCCTTGCAGGGGTAGACTTAAGGTCACATAGGCTAACTGTCACACTAGCTTGGGAAGTACCCTCAATACCTTTGAGCTTTTTGGTAGGCAGTTTGGGTTTCTCATTAAGGACTGGGCGAATCTTTTTGATAGGGCCTTTAGACTCGGCTGGAGATAAATTAGGCACAATGGGGTTCTCAATTTCTTCAATACAAATAGCTGAAATAGGTTTAGGTGGGCAAGCAAGGTGAAAATGGTAAAGTCTAAGAATAAGACCCTGATGGAGCAGGAGAAGAGTAGGCTCATTAGGATTAGCAATGGCTGAAGCAATACACTTTTCAACAGAAATTTCATGGTCAATTAGCAAGAAGAAGGGAAAGCTCAGAAGAAATTTATGCCTAAGGTGATTTAGCAAAGGAAAATGGTAAAAGAAGTAAGTTTTCTACCTTCCTTCTAACATGATATACTTCATCAAATCCAAACACACCTGGTCCCACGGCTTCGGAAGAGCCTCCCATTCGAACCCAGACTGGTTGCGAACTGGCGCCTCATCACCAATGAAGAATTTATTCATGCTCTCATTATCTTGGGTCTTGGAATGCTTAGGATGCTTCATACCCGTGCTTTGCATACCTGTCACGTGCACAATAACATCCTCATCCACCATGAAGGAGATACCACCCATGGAAACATGATGATTCTTCCATGAATTTACGAATTGAGTGGAAGATTAGGGTCACAACCCACCAACATCTCCATGAGAGGAGCAATACCACCTTCAACACAAATATGCCAAACAAGTGGATCCCTGTGAAATTCTTTGTAGTTATCTGGCTCAATCTACACTCTTTCACCTCCCATAATGTCGCACTTCACACAGAGTAACCAGGAACTTTGAAAACACAGAAAATTAGAGACAATATCCAGATGAAAAATACCCCACACAATAAGACATTTAAGTTGAGAATGGCCAAGTTTGATCATCAAACCAACAGACAGGTCACACGCACGAGCAGGGAGCTTTCCCAAAGACATCTTAGCAGAGCCATAAATTGATATCATATCATGCAAATGGCCAATAAGGAAGGACATGCCAGGTAGGGAAGGATTTCCTTCCATGTCACAAAGGCACAGAAATCTAGGCAGGCTAGCCGCGGGGCTATATTTAGAAATCTCTAATTTGATAACTTTAAAAGGTTGGCCAACTTTAGTGAACTCGTCAAAGGAAGCTAAAAGGCACAAAACCAAAAAAGCAGATGAAAAAAGGCCAATAAGGAGCTTAGTATCATAATTACAGGTCACATCAAAAAAAAAAACATGAATTTGAAAATTTGAGAGTTTAAGCAGATCCCCATCAGGAGATTACGTCAAGTACGGACCCAGTTAGAATTAATCAATCGGTACTTGCCACAGAAAATCATAATTTCTTTTTTTAAATCCAGTTTCTTGTTATAATTTGAAAATATCCACTTGCACTCCATCCCTTCAATATAGCTCATCATCCATCTCATCACCTCAAGTAGACCACACAACCTGAAGAATAAGCAAGTGGGTCCCCCCGTAATCCAGCTAAGAAAAAGCATTGTAATCATCAAAATTCAAGTAAGGGCTTGTTCCTTAACTATAATGCTCTGAATATTTTCCAAAAAAGACTTAAATCGCACCAAAATTTGGAAATTTTCTAGTGTGTGCTTAAATTGGCCAGTGCGTCTGCAACCTAGTTTCCCTCTCTGTAAATATGAGTAGCCACATTTAAATTTATCTTTGACACAAGTAACCTTATGTCAATAATAATATCCTTAGTGTTCCATCCTAGTAGTCTGCCACAATTTATAGCATCAATAATGGACTTCGAGTCCCCTTCAATGTGAAGGTTCTCAATCCCTTGAGAAACAACTATATGTAAGCCTTTTAACAGTGCACGAGCTTCCACTATCATAGAAAAGTGAATACCAATCCCCCCAGCATAGCCAACCACCAAAAAAACTTGATGGTCTCTAATCACTCCTCCAATACTTGCTCTTCTAGGGTTTCCTTTAGCAGCCCCATCAAAATTAAGTTTGAACCAGCCTTCATCCGGCGGTTTCCAAATAGTAGCTCTCCTAGCAAGAATTTTAGAGTTATCATAGGAATTTGTGTCTAGGTTCTAGTACCAAAATTTAGCCATGCTTATTCCCATCTCAGTCGAACCAATATCCAAGACTTTACCATTAAAAAGAGAAATATTTTCCTCAATGAGTTAGGCCCCAATGCCAAAAACCTCTTTTGGGTTCAGCTTAGTGTTCCTGAAAATCTTGTTGTTTCTCTCTTTCCATAAGCACCAGCAAATAATGTGAGGAATTTGGTTCCAAATTTCCATAGTAAGAGGATGGGAAAAGGGACCAGACCAACCTTGAATAAAAGATATGATATCTTTACACATAATCCACTGAATCCCCAATCTTTCAAACACCAACTCCCAAACTTCCAGAGCAAAGGAGCAGTGTAACAGCAGATGATTAATAGTTTCTTCATTGCTTTTGCACAAAAAACATATGTTGGGGATTTGGAATCCCCTTATCCTTATTTTTTCCTATGTTAGAATTATGTTGTGACACAGTCCATGAGAAGAAATCAAATTTTGGTATCATGTATCGATTCCAGACTTTCTTCCACAGAGTATTCACCACACCCTGGTCCGTCAATTGTCTATAAGCAGTTTTCACAGTAAGATCACCCTGTTGATCATGGATCCAAAAGAACTCGTCCCCAAGGTGGGAAGGGGGTATTCTAGTAAGAGTGAGAAACTCCTATAGGGATTTAGCAAGAATACATAGATTTGGGGATAAAGGACAATAGCTACTAATCACCTTCCATTTCCTGGCTCCCAAAGGCCCTATCAGGTAATCACTAATATGAATACCAAAAACTTGAATAGCCTGGCCCATAAGGTCTCTGAACTCAGAAGAATCTAGCGGGAAGTCAAGCAACCAAGTGTCCTCCCAGAATCTGATTTTTCTTCCATAACCAATCTTCCATTTGATCCCTTTCCTCAAAAGATCCTAAAGGCTGCAAATCCCCTTCCAAACCAAAGACCCTTGAGGGTTGACCTCTAAGAGGCAGTCAACCAGAGATCTTCTCAAAAGATACTTAGCATTCATTATCTCACGCCAATCCTTTTTATCCCTCAAATGATCCCACCCCACCTTGGCCATGAGAGCTTTTTTAGAAACAGTAATAGTTCTTATTCCAAGCCCACCACAGCTTTTAGGTTGGTAGACTTTGTCCCATTTAACTAGAGCAAGATTCTTTTTTTCCTTTGTACCAGACTAGAGGAAAGACCTTTCAATTTTCTCGAATTTCTCAGCAATTTATCTAGGCATCTTGAATAGGGATAGGAAGAAAACCAGGATACCCTGAAGAATAGTAGATAGAAGTTGAAGCTTACCCACATAGCTGAACAAAAAACCTTTCCACCCAGCAAGCTTTCATTGAATCCTCTCCAAAATGGAATACCAAAACTCCTGAGTGACTTCTTTGACAATTAGGGGCAACCCTAGATAGACCGAAGGTAGGGAACCACTCTGATAGCCCAAAATAGTAGTGACCCGGACCTGCAAATTAGGAGTGTTGTTAAAGAAGTAAATCATACTTTTGATGTAGTTGATACATTTCCCTAAGCAAGCCGCGTAGTTATTAAGACATTTTTTTCCATTTCCTAGCTTCCAACACCAAAGCTTTCCCAAATAGGAAAGTATTGTCGACAAATTGTTGAATCACCATCGAATGAAGATTAGTAGCAGCTTTGATCCCTTTGATAGCCCCCTCCGCCAGTATTCTGGAGAAGTTCCTACTTAGCACATTCGCCACCACTATGAATAAATAGGGAGACAGGGGATCTCCCTGTTTAAAACCTTTCCCAACATTAAAAAACCCAAAAGGGGAGTCATTAACCAAAACAAAGTACTTTACCATAGTGGCACATTCCATAATTAGGTTTATCACAGATTGATTAAAACCAAACTTAGCAAGGACTTTGGGAACAAAATTCTAGATCACCTTATCATAGGCCTTGGATATGTCAAGCTTAAGGGCCATACCATAAAAGCTACATCTATCCATGGAGTGAATGATTTCATGTGTTGTGATGGTAGCATCAAGGATATACCTACCAGGCACAAAACTTTTCTAAGTTGGGCTGGTGATTTTATCAAGAAGTGGTTTGATACAGTTAACCAAAAATTTTGAGAGGATTTTATAAAAATTATTGCATAGGCTTATAGGAAAAAAGTCAATCATATGTTAAGGATCAGCTATCTTGGGGATAAAAGTAATGAAAGTGTGATTTAATTTCTTGAGAATCTTACCCGTCTTAAAGAAATCCTAAGTAGGTAGAAAAAGGTCTTCGCTAACAATCTCCCAAAAGGTCTAAAAGAAGGTTGGTGGGAAACCATTAGGGATCGAAGCTTTGAATGCCCCCATGCTAAAGGTAGCCATCTTAACTTCCTCAAGCGTGACAAGAAAAATAATCCCCATATTTTCAATCTGAGAAATTAGGTTTAATAATGAGTCTAGCAGCAGACTATCAAGAGTCGGGTTAGGAGCATTTGTCGGAGCCTCATAGGCCTTCTAGAAGTAGTTTTCAGCCACCAAACCAATAAGGGGGGGTGAACAGACCACCTCACCCTGAGCATTATGCAACTTGTTTATCTAGTTTCTCCTCTTATGTTTAATAGTAGAAATATGATTCAAGGAGGTATTCCTATCTCCTTCTTTCAACCATTGAACCATGGATTTATGTTTCCAAAAAAATCCTCTTTCTTGAGAATTTGTTCCCATTCTCCCTGGCACTCTTTCTCTTGGATGCAAGTGGAGAGGTTGGTATCACCCTCCTCCATTCTCTTTTGAATCAACTTTAGCTTATCCCCTGATATTATTTTATGTTGAAAGACATCCCCAAAGACCCTTTTATTCTATCCCTTCACCATACATTTAATGTGCTTTAACTTAAAAGAGATTTGAAACATGGGAGACCCATGTACCAGGATATTCCACCATTCAGCAATTTTCATTTTGAAATCAGGGTGGGAATTCAAAATAATTTTGAAGAAAAAAGGAAAAGGACCAACAGCAGACTGGTCGCACGAGGTTAGTAGTAAGGGGTTGTGGTCAGACACCGTCCTAGGAAAAGCTCACAGAGAGGCCCTAATCTGATTGAACCAGTTGTTGGAGCACAAGAATCTATCCAGCCAGACTGGAATCAGGTCATTTCCCATACATCTGTTACACTAGGTGAAAGCTTGACCCAATAAATCTATATCAATCAGGCCCATTGAACTCAAAAAGCTAGCCAAATCAGCCATACTATCAAAGTAGTCCATCAGTGCACCACATTTCTCAGAGGGGTATAGTGGGGAATTAAAGTCTCCAGCAACCATCCAGTTCATAAACCATTGTTATTTTTCATCCATTCTTCCAACGACAACGAAAGAGAAACTCTAGCATTCCTGAGGTTGGGTGCATAGACATTAATGATAGACCACGAACCCCCAGGGAAATTAAATGAAACACCTACACTATTCCTACAATAGAACAGTTCAGTACCCCTAAGTCTAGAGGGGTTATAGAGAATAGCAAGACCACCAGAGGCCCCATTCACATCACTGTAAGAGAAGGATGACCCAGGCCAAACATACTTAGCAACATTCTCAAAATTTGCTTTCTTCATTTTAGTTTCTTATAGAAGTAGGACATCTAACTTATGTTCCAGAACATAGTTCTTCAGAGCCAGTTGCTTATGGGAGCTATTCATTCCCCACATATTCCAAGACATTACCTTCATTTCTTACCTTTCTTTGAAGACACTTCCAATGTCTTATGTTTTCCCAAAGAAATCTCATTTGTGGTCTCTCGCAGGCGAGTGGATCTATGGCTAGGCCTACCTTGCTTTGAGTCTCCTCCCACATCATCCTTTTTCTTCCTTCCCCTCTTCTTCAGGGTTATCCAGTTCTCCTCATCCACAATAGGTACCTGGGAAGAATCTTCCATGATAAGACTAGTCGCCTCACCCAAACCCAAGTCCTCCCAAATTTCACCCTCTTTACCAACAGTCTCACTGGTGCAAGAAGTCTACCAACACATCACCAACAAAAACTTCATCCTCTAGAGCTATGTTTGCAACCGGATCAACTTCCAAAACCACTGCATTAGCCACTATCTTAGTTAGAGACAACTTAACTAGACCTTTAGCCAGATCAATCTTTGTTTCAGACCCAAAAGCGAGATCTCCTGGGACAGGGGGTTCACCAATAGTCCCAGATTCCAACACTAGAGCCTCCTTGCGAGGAGTGACTGCAGAAGAAGGAGAAGCACCACCATTGGAAGTATCAGTACTCCCCATAGCAGGACCAAAAGGAGCAGAACTAGAAGAGACCCCAAATTTAAGGTCCTTATTAAAGGAAGACTTGCAGTCAAAAATCATATGACCAGGCTTGGCACACTTTTGACAATATACCACCACATTTTCATAGCACACCGGTTGGACCCAAGATCCAAACTTGGAGCAAAGTTTAACAGTATTTGGTAACGATTTGTTAACACAAATATTCACATAGAAGCAGGAAAACACTAAGTTAGATTTTGACCTGGTTATGGGGTCAGAGGTGATAAAGTGACCCAACGAATCACCAATGCTCTTAAAAATAGAATCATCCCAATATTCAAGCGATAACCCAGGAAGGCAGATCCAAACCGATGCAGACTTATTTAGATCCATCTCTGGGTTAACCCTCGACTTCCAGCGACATAAGGCTAAGTTGTGTTTTCCATAGACCCAAGGTCCAGTAGACAAAACCATGACAAGATCATCCGACATCGTGAACTTGAAAAGAAAGAGTCCACCCGACATAGCACAGATCTCCACACTCCCCTTGAGTTGCCACTTAATAGCCACCCATTTTCAAACCATATCCACAGTAGGTCAAAAGGATAGAGACCTACCCATAACAACGTTTTCCCTAGATGAGAGAATCCTATCACTGACTGAGTCAGAAATAGAAAAATTTGTCCCTGGCACAATAACCTCATCCCCAATAGGAGGCTTAGGGATAGCTCCCTATTTACTATTGGTTAAAACATCTTTCCACCTAATGGTATAAGACGGAATCGCAATCATCGGCACTTCAACCAGCGACACAGGTTGCTCAGAGGAATCTGTAGTCAAAAGATCTGTCCCACCAAGAGTGTCTCATGAGGGACACAAGTTCACAAGAGACAAGGCAAGGCTTGGGTCAGGCATGGGTAGAGGGGGCCGATGGGGTACCCCCAAGGAATATTCCACCATGCGCGTAGGAAGTTCAAACGTGGCCAGAGGATGGAGCGAGCGGGATTGTGCCTTACTTTATTTGTTAGTAAGTTGTTGGGTGTTGGCTTATTCCACCAACTTTTTTTTCTCTTGCAACCTTGTTCTTATTTTTTCTTAGTCTTGTGACCATATTTCCTAGTGATCTAGGTATATTAAAGTATTTGATGAGGTTTTGCAGACACCAAATCCATGTTACTAGATAATATGAAGGTATGCAACATGTCATTTAGATGTAATTTCCATAGCTATAGTTATATAGTTTGACATGGTTTAGGGGTTTTATGGTGCATTAATAAGTTCTTTCGAATAGATTATTAATATTTATTATATTATAATTATTTATATATTTCTTGTTGTGTTTCCATTTAGATGAATCTAGTAGTTGCATGAGTTTCTCCTTTGTAGTTCATAGGTTTTCCTAACTTAGTGCTAGAAGATGATATAATTCTTGTATGAAGAATTGGTTATCTTTTGTATTATAATTTAACAATAGTTGGTGTTTGAGCATTGTACAGGTTTCTTGTTGCCTTTTATATCATGATTTCATGATCTTGTTAGGTTATTTAACCTTTTTATTGGTCATAGTTAAACAACATTGTGATACAAAATAGAGTTATGCTCCTATATTTTGTATTTAGCTAGCTCCTTGGATTTTTTCCTTACAAATTTTTGGTTGCTAAGCCTATATTTTTGGTACTATTTGTGAGTTTAGGAGGTTGTTTCCTATATAATTTCCACTAATATCCCATAATGTATCCCTAGTTTTTTTTTGAGAAGCTAAAGTGTCAAGGAATTCCTCACTTTTCAGGAGTGGAACCTAAGGAGGGACCCCATGGAGAGTGATCATGATCAAGAGTGAGGATTTTTTTTTGTGAGCATGGAGGTGAGGTATTGCTTCCTATAGCCTCAATGGATAGTTACCATATTTTTTATTTGTATCTTTATGGATTTTAAGGCCTCAGACTTAAGAGTGATTGTAGTAAGTTCAACCTTGTATGAAATATTCTCATAGATAAAATTTCTAGGGTTGTATCCCTTTCCTTAGCTAGGTAGGTAGCAAGATGGATTTTCTTAGCAGTAGTCGAAGTACTTGGTTAGGACTTTGTTTTCTAGTAATCAGTTAGACTATGGGGCTTAATCTTTGTTAATGTATTTTTTATGCATGTAAAAACATAAATAAAATCCACAAAAAATATTATCTATCTTAAAAGATAATCAAATCCTAATATATAGTTTTATTATCCCAAGATTTTGATTGTCAAGTCTTAACTCACTAGTTTTCACTCATAGTTCATTATAGGTTGATTCACAAAGGGACTTAAAAAAAAACATTTAGTTTGGAGTCTAGGAGGGGATGAATTTATAAAAATATCAACATAATTTAACATGATTTCATCTCTAATAACATAGATCACAAGTTATTTTGGAATATTTTTATAAATTTTAGATAACTTTGATCAATTCTTTTGAAATTTAACCAATGGATTTAAAGAAAATGAAAAATATTACGGACAAGAGAGGAAAAAGATTAGAAAGTCTATATTTTAAATATTTTATATGAATACACTTCATACTTATGAACATAAAGCTTAACCAATTTATGTTTCACTATAATTATTCACAACTACACATAAATGGTGCAAATATCCAAAGGAAAACTTATTAAATTAAGCAATAGATAAAAATACACCCAAATATTGGTGCAACACTTTGATATTCCAAAATATTAAATTTATGTATTTACAAACACTTTTTATTTAGAATCTATTTGATCTTTACTAGTATCATACTCACAATTATTACATGTATATGTAAACTATTTCACTGATCTACGTGAAAGGAAACCATGAAGTGAGAAAATTTTGATAATTCTTCAATAGTTTTTCCTACAGTTATCAACAATTTCTAGTTCTTTGAAATGATCAATCTAATGGCCTTTCATAGATATATAGGCACTAAAAAATTAGTTACAAATCAATGACTCCCAATTAATTTTTAACCAATGGTGACATATTCTATTTTTTAATAGCATGTTCAAGTTTTTGGTATGTTCTTGGAATATTCTCAACATGTTCTCTTCTTTTCACTAGTATGTATGAATATTCCATCAAAATATTTAAATTGGACTATAAATTGGAAGCTCAAACTAGTTGTGATAATTCAATATTATCTAAAAGAGCAATAAAATTCATTAAATATCAACTTTGAAAAATTAATCTAGATACAAGCACTTGGATTGGAAGTGTAAAAATTACACTAAATTTCATTAATTTTACTCTTAAAATATGATTTGAATTTGAAATAAAGATTTATTATCCACTTTTTAAAAACTCATGTGAATATAATAATGATAAAAATATTTAAATGTTTACCCAAAAAAATTACCTTTAACATTCATATTACCTTTTAATATGGTCTTTCCTTTTTAAATATTTTAGCCTTTTCACTACATGATGATAGTTAAAAGAATGAGTTAATTTTTGTTTAATTTTTGGGGGATAAATGTTTTCTTAAGTTTTTGGAAGTAATTGAACTTTAATGGCAATGTAAATGCACTCATGCTTTGACTTTTATTATGTAGGCTTATGACATGGTCACTTTTCTTAATAAAATTTGTTCAAATTTTTTACATGCTTAACAAAGCACTTTCTTTCCATACGAAAAATATGATTCTTAATCTAACCTTTCTTTTTTTTATATATTGAAACAATGCAGAAAATTACATATTAAAATATAAATGGGCAACTAGCAAGCTTCCATACAAGTAAACACAAATAGACACCATCAAAACTAATCCATGACAATTGGGTAAACCCCACACATCACAATACATAGCCTTAAGTTCTAAATTTAACCATCCTTTGAAGTTGTTTGGAACATAAGGCATCCTTCTCATGCAGTTGTAGCAACTACAACTTTATCTTGTCTAAGTGATTGTTGATCATTACATTTTCCCTTGGGCCCCCTGCAATTGAGAGCACAAAAAAACAATTTGGAAGATAATATCAAAGTAAAACTTTAACATTTCTCCTTCCTGAAGAACATTATGCTTAGAAAAAATTGCTAAACATCTACATTTCCAAATATTAAAAAAATAGCATGTCTCATAGAATCAGCCACTATATTTTTTTGAAGACCGAGGCCCAAAATAGAAGATTTCCAGTTTATAGTACACCCAAAGATAATTGGGAGGAATTTGAAAATTGTATTACATTTTTGTTTAGCCCGTGAACAATCCCAAAAAACATGCTTTAAACTTTCCCTTTCCTGACATAATGGATATTTAACAGGTTACATGGCAATGAATTTCAATTTGTCACCAACAAGCAGTTTAAAATGAAGTAATTTCTAGACCGAAATATGAGCATTCATTTCATCCTTCGATTTCCAAACCTGAGCACTTAAACTTCTCCATTTTTTTTTATTTTAGCTTGCATTTCCATTTTTGGTTAAGTCGAGGATTTAAAGACAAAGAAGGAAGAAGGTTAAGATAGATTTTTTTTAGAGGAAAGCAGCCAAATTAAAATTTGGAAAGCCACTACCAGTCTTTAAGCACATTACATTGCATACGAGTGCATAGTTTAATAACCAGATCCATAGAAACCAACGATTTTTAAAAAAAGATGGAAAAGTCTTTAAACTTGTTGTTAAGACAAGATTTGTTCTTAATGTCTTGCCAATTAGCCCAATCCGTAGCATTAAAATCCCAAAGATCCCCAAATTGATAGATCCCTTTATTGAAAAGAGCATAAGCATATCTTGGAAAATCTAGAGCAAGTGGTTGACCATGGTATTGAACCATTCTATTCCACCAAATGGATGATGAAATAAAACTAAATCCATGCTACTAGGAAGTACTTTTCCAATTAAGGAATTTGAAAACCTGTTGCCAAGCCTACCAAATTGACATAAGAGAAGGTGAATCTTTTATCTTAAAATAAGGATCAATCAAAAATTTATCCAACCAATGTACTATTTTCTAGTTTTTTTCCAACCATAGCCTACTCAATATCAAACCAAGACCTTCCATGGTTCTACCCCATTAACCACTCTAACTATCCACTTGGTCGCTAAGCAAACTCCATGTGTTCTAGGATCCAAGAGGCCCAAACCCCCTTTAGCCTTAGGTTGAATACAGTGTGACCAAGAGGTAGATTTAAATCTAGCATCACCATTCCAATTAGACAATAAAATGTATCATATAATTTTTTTTAAGTCCTCATAACCTCTCTTCGAAGGCATCTAACAAGAGGATTAGTACACATGTTAAGCTAAAAAACTCTAATTCACCACTTGTAACTTCCTTGTGAAGGATAGAAATTTATTCCCATAGGTACAAAGTTTAGTTTTTAACTTGCTAAGGTACCATTTCCACATTTCTAAAAGCAAAAATCCCAACCCAAAGGGAATACCCAAGTAGCGAGAGATCTTCCCATGTTTAATTTGATTCCACTCTTTTGGTATCTAATTTGGTACATGATCAGATTTCACCATAAGGAATTTAGTTTTATGAGAAGCCACCTTAGAATCATACATAGCACAATATAACTCAAGAGCCCCCATCACATTCTCTATCTCCTCTTTTGAGTTATGGATAAAAAGTAAACTATCATTAGCAAAGTGTGAATTAATCACTGCATCACCATTAGGTAAATAAATATCCCTTATCAAGTTCATTTGGTTATACTTCTACAAAAGATACTGAAGAGCATCAGCAGTAAGAATATAAAGAAAAGGTGACAATGGACAACCTTTTATTATTGAACATTGCAAGGGAAAAGTGTCTGATAACTTTTTGCTTACAACCAACTGTGCATTAACATCGATAAAAAGCATTTGGACATGATTACATATTTTAGATCTGAAACCTAGCCATTGGAGCGTTTTAAAAATAAATCTCCACCACATTCTATCATAAGCTTTGTCAAAATCAATCTTCACCAATAGAGCATTTTGATTTGATTGTTCAGCCCATTCTATCGTTTCCCAAGAAAGAATGATGTTATCAAGAATAAACCTCCCACCAAGGAACCCAGTTTGTTTTGGCCTAACAATTAGCTTTGTCACTGATTTAGTTCTAATAACAATAGCTTTAGCAATAATTTTATAAGATGTATTAAGCAACATAATAGGTCGCCATTCAAAAATTCCATCCTCATTCTTCCCTTTTGGGAGAAACTTAATAATCCCTTTATTAATATTGTGACCTAGAGAAGCATACTCTAAAGCCTCTAAGTAAACAAGGTAAAAGTCATCTTTAATGTGTTGCCACATTGTTTGATAAAATTCCACAGATAACCCATCAACCCCAAGACTTTTTTTACAAGGAATTGAAAGAATAGCATGTTCAAGGTCCTCCATAGATAATTCTCTATCCAAAAAAAGGCTATAATCACTATCAACCTTTTTAGGAATAACATCTTTTACCATATCTTCCAAGATTGGTTGTATGTCAAACCAGAGGTGGTCTTCGTTAAAGAGGTTCTCATAAAATTTCTAAAATAAACACTTAACCTCATTAGGATTAGTATGAACACACCCCACATCATCTTGAATAGCTTCAATATACTCCTTGTGATGTTTATAATTTAGATATTTGAAGAAATACTTAGAACCTCTATTTCCCTCCTTAACCCAATGAAGTTTAGCCCTAATTTTAGCTCCTTGACCCCTATACATGTCAATTTTCTAAAGTTGAGTTTCTAGAGCAGCTATGGTAGCCTGAACCTTAGTCTTATTAGGATTTACAATCAGCAATTTTTTGTTGTGTTCAAGTTTTCCTTGGAAATATTTTTCCTTACGCTTTCGCTATCAGGCTATTCTCCTCCCAAAAACATGAAGAAAATCCACACAACGTGAAATTTGCAACTGGCACTGGACTCCATATATGACTCACCTTCATTCAGTTTAGGGATAGAGTTCCAAATTCCAACAAGAGAAACCACACGTGCTTGATTTTTTAGAAGGGGGTATTATGTTTGTATGGAAAATTTGTAGCCTCGTTGTAATTATCTTCACCTGATATAGAACAGAAAATTGGGAAGTGATATGACAGTGTAAGAAGAATAATCTAGTTTGACACAACCCACGTATTATCAAGGATAACACATAGGTTATGAGAGATGTAAAAAATTTCAAGTCTACTTAACTTTCTATCCTCTCCAAATCTATTGTTAGACCATGTAAACCAATTATTTCCATGATTGGTGTTCTTGTTATCTATTGGATCAGTCACCCCAATGGAGCTATGACAAAAAATCCATTTATCAAACTCTTCATTACTTAACTTCATATGATTTTTCCAACTACGATCACTATGATATTCGACCATATTGAAATCACCTCCTATAATCCAGTTTGCATTGGGAAGATTATTACCAATCCTTGATCCCATAACTCAATTTTGTCTTTCCCAATGTTAGGGGCATAGATTGAGCAAAAACCAATAGGTTGACCATTGATAAAGGTGAGGGCCCAAACACAACTATGTGATGGATCCTCCCCTTTATCAATAATAAACTTGTTCATCCAAGTAGTTAAACCAATAACTTCTCCCCTTTCCTTCTATATGAGATGTATGAAAAAATGAGGCATCTCTCCATACATTGAATAAAGAACAATCAAGGCGAGAACTAGCCAATTTAACTTCTTGAAGAAATAAAATATCAAGCTTCCACTTGTCAATCATATCCTTAACTCCATATTTATGGTGAGGGAGGGAGATCCCTCTTACATTCCAAGACATGATTTTGAAAGTCATGACAAAGAGGGGAAAGAAGAATCCTCTTCTCTTGACAAGGCTTCAAACCAATTAGCAATAGAAACAGATTGATCTTGAACATCCAATTTTGAAATAGAAGGAGAAGGTGATCTAGATCTCTTCCTGGCTGAGATGGTCAGAATAATCTTAGCATTAATAGGAGAAGGGGGGCTATATCTTTGTCACGTAGAAAGAGAATTCAAAGACGAAGTTTTCTCTATTAGCTTGGCATTAGGCTAAGTAGAAAAGTGTTGAGCCCCTTGAAGCTATGATGAATTGCTCTTCCTAACAGAATGCTCTGGAGGGACTTTTCTTTTCCTAATAACTTTCCAACCATCCTTCATCACAAAATCTTTGTAATTTGATGATAGGTGGTCAAATGTTGGGAAAATGTGTCTCAACCTTGCAATTACATAAAGGTTATTGTTGATAGGATATATATATATATATATATATATATATATATATATATATATATATCCTATTTACACTAATAGGTGTATACAATGGTAGCATGGGGTGGCATTGAGGATCAAAATGTGAGCGTGTTAACTTTTTTAGGAAAACTCCTAAAATGGTTGGCATACATTAGATAAATGATACATTATAAATTTAGACCGTTCATTATCAAGTTTTACATCTAATGGTAAATATTTTGTTGGCATGTCTTTCCCTAGAATGTAACTCTATTTTATGAGGGCATTACGGTTATGGTACAGAGATGGTGATGTACTCTAAGAGTCTAATAGCGATCACGTTGTTTCTTGATCTCTGGGTGGTGATACTCCTGTCAGAAGCTTGCTCTGCAAGTATATTGTAATCTTTGTGATTTTTTAATAATATATTGGGCAACTTTTGGAGTGTGGAGTTTTTCTCCCGAAAGGGTTTTCCCCATGTAAATCATTATGTCATAGTATGCATGATATTTTTGTTTATTTTTGTTTAAGTTTATATAATTGTTAAAGATCTATAAATTTTTTGCATTATTCTCCTCTCAAGATTAGTGTAGGAAGTTGTTCCGCTACCTTAACTTCCTTACAAGCAGTATCAAACCTTGTTCCCCTTTGGCTTCAGTTGTGAATTTTTGGGTTTTTTGAACTAATCCAAATTTGAGTGGGAGCTTGTGTAGAAGGCACTTTGTGATCTTGTTGCAGGAATTTTCAAATGGAAAGTTCATCAGGGAGAATGGAGGTGGAGAAATTTTTTGGAAATAATTTTGAGATGTGGAAGCCAAAGATGGAGGATGTGTTGATAGATCGAGATCTATGGGATGTTGTTGATGAGAATGTTTCAAGGCCTATAGATCCTACTCAAGCTGCTCAATATGATGTTATGGACCGTAAATCCAAGGGTCTAATTATATTGTGCTTGGAAGACTCTATTTTAATTAATGTCCATGAAGAGACCTCTGCACAAAAACTATGGAAGAAGCTTGGTGAGATCTATCAAGACAATCTTTAGTGAACAATATTTTCTTGAGTAAGGTGTATTCCTTGAGAATAGAAGAGGAGGGATGAATCACAAACCACCAAGAAGCATTCAATGTGTTGGTGGCTCAATTTGCATTAGTTCGTGTCCAAATGGATGAGGAGAAATGTCAGATCTTGCTTTGTTCTTTTCCTGATTCCTAGGATTCTCTTGTTATGGCTATTAGAAGTACTTTTGTTATATTGAAGATTAAATATGTGGTGGACTCTTTGCTTTCTGAAGAGATGAGGAGGAAGGTGTCCATCACTTCCAAGGAGGCCCTGAATGTTCTTGGAAGACCTAAGGAAAAAGGAAATAAAAATGAGAAGCGTGACAAATCCAAGTCTAGGGGGAGATCTAAATCTCCTAGAAATTCCAAAGTTATTTGTTGGAACTGTGGTAAGCCTAGACATGTTCATAAGGAATGCAAAGAAGAAAATAGGAAGAAAAAGAAGAGATTTGATTTTGATTCCAAGTTTCAGAAGGAAGATGGTGACGCATTCATTGTAGCTTTGGCAACTCATGCAGGTAATGATGCATGGTTAATTGGCTCAAGTGCATCTTTTCGTATGACCTTTAATAGAGATTGGTTTTGTGAATATGAAGAATTTGATGGAGGTAAGGTGTACTTGGGTGATGATTCTCATTTAGACATTGTTGGCCATGGTAAAGTTAAATTTAAATTTCTTGGTGTGTTGCATATCCTTGGATTAGCATAAAATTTGTTATTTGTGAGCAAACTAATAGATGCAGGTGTGTAGGTAGTATTTTCTTATGCAGGATGCAAGATAGTTAGAGGTTCTATGGTGATTGCTAGAGGTGTCAGATATGACACATTATATAAGCTTGATGCATCCACTATTGAGTGCAATAGTACTTTTGTGAAAAGCAAGTCTGTGGAAGAAGTGAGGGTTTCACCTTCAGTAGATGGTCATGGCTTTTTGGTACCCAAGGGTGCTCTTTCTTCTAAGACAAAGTTATCTACAGATAAAACTATGTTATGGCACCAGAGACTTGGCCACATTGGAGAAAAGAGTCTAAGTACCTTGAAAAATAAAAACCTTGTTGAAGGTCTATCTGATTGTAATCTTGAATTTGATTTCTATGAGAATTGCATTTATGGAAAAAAAATTGTGTTCAATTTTATTCAAGTTCTCATAAATCTTATGGTGTATTGGATCTTATTCATTTTGATGTGTTTGGTCCTGTAGATGTTCCTTCTATTGGTAAATCCACATATTATGTTTCATTTATTGATGATTATATTAGAAGGACATGGGTATATTTTATAAAGAGTAAATCTAAAGTTTTCAATTGATTTAAAGAATTTAAAGCAATGGTTGAGTTGCAAACTAGAAAGAAAAGAAAATGTTTAAGGATTGATAATGGCAGTGAATTTTTCTCTAATGATTTTGATAGATTCTATAAATATTGTGGTATTTGATATACAAAAGACAACTTTGTATTCTCTACAAAAAAATGGAGTTGCAGAAAGAATGAATAGGATATTGATGGAGAAGGCTAGGAGTATGTTGAGTAGTGTTGGCCTGGAACAAAGGTTTTGGGCTAAAGTTGTTGCCACTACCTGTTACCCAATTAACAGGTCTCCTACATCAACTCTTGTTGATAAGATTCCTATAGAGGCATGGTCAGGTTGCAAGCCTTCATTAATACATCTTAGAGTTTTTGGTTATGAGGCATATGCACATGTGTCAAAGGAGAAGCAAACAAAGTTGGAGAACAAGGTTGTAAAATATATCTTCATCGAATATAGTTATGGTGTGAAAGGATACAAGCTTTGGGATCTTGTTGCATAGAAGGTAATACATAACTTAGAAGTGTTATTTTTAGAGAAACTAATCCTTCTTCTGTTACATTGTAGCCAGAACAAAGTAAAGAGGTCCAGATGTGATTCAATTTCCTTCTACACTTGAGAAAGTTGAATCGAGGCCCAAGGATAGACAAGAAGTTGAGGAGAGTTCATCTAGCTTTGGATATTTAGAAGAGGAGGAAGAACCTCCAACTCAACTTGTTTGTAGGTCCACAAGACATAGACAACCACCTGAAAGGTATTCACCTGATGATTGGAGATGTATTTTTTCTTCAAGAATACTAACATGGATGAACCCAGATTTGTAGAAGAGGCACTAGGTATGAATGATGAAGAATCTTGGAAGATTGCTATGGATGAAGAAATGGCATCTTTGAAAAAGAATGATACATGGGATCTTGTACCATTTCCTGAAGGATGAAAACTTGTTGGCTGCAAATGGGTGTTCAATAAAAAGATTGGTTCAGATGGAGGTATTGAGAAGTAAAAATCAAGGTTGATTGTGAAGGGTTACTCTCAAGCTGAGGGTGTTGATTATGGTGAGATATTTTCTCCTGTTGCAGAAATGACATCCATTAGATTTTTTCTTTCTATTGTTGCTACTTATGATTTATAGGTTGAGCAAATGGATGTGAAAACTACTTTCCTTCATGGTGATTTGGAGGAGGATATTTATATGACACGGCTAGAGCACTACGTGGTGAAAATTAAAAGTAATTTGGTGTGAAATTTGAAGAAATCTTTGTATGGATTAAAACAGAGTCCTAGGATGTGGTACCAAAAATTTGATACATATGTGTTCAGTTTGGGGTTTGAGCATTATAAATCAGATCATTGTGTTTATTATAAAACTAATGGTGATTGTTTCTTGTTTATTGCATTATATGTTGATGATATGTTATTTATTGGCAAAGGGAAAGGTATGATTTCAAAACTGAAATCTCAACTTGTTGCTAAATTTGAAATGAAAGATCTTGGTGTAGCTAAACACATTCTTGGGATGGAAATTAAAAGAGATAGACAGAATAGAAAGCTATGGCTTGGAAAAATTAATTATTTCAACTCAATTTTACAGAGGTTTGATATGCGGGATTGTAGACCATTGTGTGTTCCTATTTCAGTTGGAAAAAACTTATCTATTTCAAATTTTCCAATGTCACCATCAGAGATGGAAGACATGATCATAATTCCTTACCAAAGTGTAGTTGGAAGTTTGATGTATGCTATGGTTTGTACTAGACCATAAATTTCCCAAGCAATCAGAGTTCTTTCCAGATATATGTCTAATCCTGGTAGAGTTCATTGGGATGCAGTTAAAAGAGTCTTTAGATATCTGTGAGGTACCTCATATTATTCCTTATGTTATCATACTAATATGAATGAAGATGAAATTTCCCTTGATATTCATGGTTATGTGGATTCAAACTAGGCAAGTGTTGTTGATAGCAAAAAATCCACCAGTGCTTATGTGTTTACTTTATTTGGTGGTGCAATTAGTTGGATGAATAAGTGATGGGCTATGGTTGCTTTGTCCACTACTAAAGCAAAGTATATGGAAGCTACTCATGCTTGTAAAGAAGCCATTTGGTTTAAGAGACTATGTTCAAATATTGGAATAAAACAAGGTGCAGTGACAATTTATTATGATAGTCAAAGTATGATATGTCTAGCCAAGAACCTAACATTTCATGCTAGGACCAAGCACATTGATGTACAATATCATTTTTGTTAGAGATATGGTGGTAGGGTGAAGCTAGTTAAGGTAGAGACTTTGATGAATGTTGTTGATTCTTTAACCAAGCCTGTGAGCACAGAGAAGTTCAAATGGTGTTCAAGGATATGGGCCTTACAGCCCCTATAAATTAAGATACAGTGTTTACTCCATCCTGAACTGCTCTTGCAAGGTGTTTGAAAAGTGGGAAATTTGTTGGGAAAATGTGTCTCAACCTTGCAATTATATAAAGGTTATTGTTGATAGGATATATATATATATATCCTAGTTACATTGATAGGTGTATACAATGGTAGCATGGGGTGGCATTGAGGAATGAAATGTGAGTGTGATAAAAATTTTAGGAAAACTCCTAAAATGGTCGACATACATTAAATAAATGATACATTGTAAATCTAGACCATTCATTATTAGGTTTTAGATCTAATGGCAGATATTTTGTTGGCCTATCTTGCCTAGAATGTAACTATTTTATGAGGGCATTGTGTTAAGGCTATGGTATAGAGACGGTGATGTACTATGAGAGTTTCATAGCGGTCATGTTGTCTCTTGATCTTTGAGTGGTGATACTCCTATGAGAATCTTGCTCTGGAGATATATTGTAATCGTTATGATTTCTGAATAATATATTGGGCGGATTTTGGAGTGTAGGGTTTTTCTCCCGAAATATTTTTCCCCACGTAAACTACTGTGTCATGGTATGCATGATATTTGTGTTTATTTTTATTTAATTTTCTATAATTGTTAAAGATCTATAAAAATTTTGCATTATTCTTGTCTCAAGATTAGTATAGGAAGTTGTTCTGCTACCTTAGCTTCCTTACATTAGAGGCATTATTATTTTGTGTAGCATTAACCAATTCACTTGGGATTTGTTCAAGTGATGGGTTTTTATTTAATGTAGGAACTAAAGGTTGGTTTTCAACATACTGTCATTTAGAGTGTGTGAGATCTTGAGACTGAATCATTTGATTCTTCCTAGATGGACAATCCCTTATAAAGTGGCCTTCTTTGTGACAATAAAAATAAGCATTAGGTTTATTCAGGTAGACAACAAGTTGGTCAAACTCAAACCCTAGACTGATAAGCTTAATATTATCAAGAAGTTGATTGTTTAAATCCATCTCTATACACACTCTAGGGTGGAATTTTAAACTACCAAATTTATCAAAACTATTTTTGCACCAAATTACTCTTCCCAACTATGCAGCAATTTCATGTAGAAATTAAGTGCTAGATTCAAAAAAGGTAATTCCATCCATATAGGCTATCTTGATCTAGAATTCCCTTCAGGATGAAAGTCTAAAGTCCATACCGATAAGTAACAGACCTAACCACATATGACCCGAGTTCCATATTGTAACACAGCCTATGCATGTTCAACATTCTTAAATTTACAGGAGACATAACCTTTCCCTAATCTATGTTTACATTCAACAATACAGGACCATAACATCATTAGGGAGGAGGAATTCTAAATTTTTACCTGGCTCAGAGCCCACTTGTTCTTCCATTTTTGATGCCTCTCTCCCCCCATCTTCATCCATCTAGTTCAACTCTACATTTGCATTCATCTCTCCATTATCGCTATTAAAACCCTCATCATTCTCACTGTTATCATCACAAAGTTCCCCTTTCTTAGAACGGCATCCTCCAAATAAGTAAGCTTTTATTTCTAAACACATGTCTCCTTATACCACGATCAAACAAAGAAGGAGAAAAAAAAATTGTAGGTTGTGGAAAGTCACTCAACAATGAGGAAGTAAGCTTAGGTTTGCAAACAAAGGTAACCCTCACCAAATAGGTGCAATCACACAGCCACAACCTACATCCCTAACCCACACCTCTAAGACAAACTTTGCAAGTGTGAAGAATAGAAAACCTCAGTCCAAGGAAAATACTTAGAAATGTGGAAGGAAATGCTATATGGTTTCAAACGCTACACTCCTTTGTTGAATCTCCCAAAAAAACCACTAAAAAATTCCTAGATTCACAAAAACTGTGCTACAAAAAGTTAGGGTTTGAAATGTTGTTCTCCACCATCGGAACACTCCCAATCCACATCACTATCACTAATTACATTCTCCACCTTCTTAACCTAACCTTACATGATGTCCTATGGCAAGGGAAAGTCTCACAATCACACTTCATTAGTATTTTACCTTTTACCTTTAATTTCTTGTAGGAAATTAACATCCAAGTGGACATTAGAATGATATGTGGGAGTTTGATTTGGAAGTGAACCTTGTAAGATTGAGTTGGAACTAGATCTTGTGAGATTTCAAGTTTAAAGTGAAATTGCACTTTATTTTCTTACAAATATTTTATAAAAAAAAATATATTTTTATATTGTAGAAAAATAAAGTTCAATTAGACATTGATGTGATTTGCAGGAAATCACTATGCAAGTGAATGTGACAATGATTAAAAAATGGATTTTGGATTAAAACTAGACAATGCACAACAATCAAATTTATGTATGAACATAAAATATATAATCCTATGTTGAAATCAAAAGAAAAAATTATTAATTTTAAATGTACTTTGCATTTGTTAAAAAAAACTAGCATTCCTCTCTTTGTGATATCCACATGAAAATGTTATAAAGTTTAATAAAACCTCCCCTAATAGTATTATCTTATTCATTGAATTCTCCCATTTTAATATTTATTAAAATCTTTAATTTTAAAAAAAAATGTAAAACTTTTAAAGTTTATAAAAATAATAAAATTTATTAAAATTTGTATTTTAAATAAGTATTAAATTTTAAAATTTATAAAAAATAAATATTTTTGAGGAGTAAATGAAATATGTCATTAATGTTATTGTAATTTTATTCTTACATAATTTTTTTTGTGAACCATCGAGTGTGGGAATTATTAAGCGAATTAGTTATGTTTAACTACTAATTGGAGTAGTCCACTTATGTATCACTTTTTTGTAAAGAAAAATATTTTGTGGGGCAATAGATTTTGTAGGAACAAAAAAGTGATCTAACCTTGCAATAAAAAAAATGTGATACCAAATTTGATCTGGTTGAAAGGGTAAAACCTGCAAGTCAATAACTTCTCCATTTTAACATATTTTAACAAACTTTCAAAGAAAAATGGGCCTAATTTTTTTTTTTCGTTTATGATGAGATATTTGATTATATTAAAGACGGGAAGGGTCCATACCCATTACAAAACAACCATAGAGGCCCAACAAGGGCCAGGGGGCTCATGAGAAATAAGACACCCGAAAAGCAAAAAAGAAATAACTAATAGACTAGCAAGAAAAACAAATACAAAGTGCAAGGAAAGACCAGCAGGTAACCAGACCATCTACTAGTCTCCCAAAAGCTTGAGGCAACTAATGGCCTACCACTCCTTAGCCAGGAAGTGGAGTTTCTCATCAAAGGTTAGGGGACCCTTACTTGCAGTCTAGATCTCCTTAGCACTGGGCGGGGCAGGGCTTCCCTTCTTCTTACCTTTTTTCTTTGAATGTCCTGCATCATAACCAACCTCAATCATCCTTTTACCTTGATAGTTATGAAGTCTTGCTCAAAAAATTGTATAGCGACCACAGTGTTCTTGACAGTCTCCTTACTATAATCCATAATTTATTGAAGACACTTCAGAGTGTTGTCCTAATTCCTATGCATAGTAGCAATTTCCTACTGCAACTTAACCTTATCATCCTTTGTACCTACTAGAGCTCTGGGCTCATTCACCTCACTCTCCCAATTCACCCATGTTTCAAATGACTTAGTGAGGAAGGATAACAAATCCCAATGCCCACCATCCTTGACCTCACCCAGCCAAGATTTTTTTTGCTTGAGCACCTTCTCTTCTAGAACTTGGATTATTTCCTTGGTTGCGACAAGCTGACCCAAGAGCCACTTAAGAATATAATTTTGAACATTGTAAGCTACTGAAATTATTCAACTTATGCCTTAGGAGAGCACAAACAACGCAAACATCCTTATCCAAATTGGGCTCACCAAAGGCAGGTTATACAAATTAACACATAGGCTAAGGGATATTTGAGGGCTAGGTGGATTAGTGGCCAGGGGGATTTGAAAACCTCAAACACATCATCATGGACAAGGGATCCAATAGGAGAATTGTTAGGGGTAGGTTTCCATGACTCATAAGTCCAACTTCTCAGGGTTATTAGAACTAGAAATAGAAATGGGAGTCAGGTCAAGGAATGAAACACACTTTTTGGGGTCAATAATTGGGTCCTTAGTAACAAGGGTTATACCATGTTCCCTGGTAATTTTGCAAGTGGTGGACAGAGTCTTCTCAGGGCCACAAGTGGAAAGAAGGCCTTCCAAAGGAATGGCAGGGTTTACAATGACCAAGGTGTTCTTTTTAACAAAGGTCGGGGAGGGAGAAAGAGAAGCCTGGTGGTAGTAAAGATAAAAATTAACCCCTGATGTATGGGAAGGATTTTACTCTTACCCTGAACAACCTTGATAGACTGTTCCAAGAAAAGGGGACCCAAAAAGCAAAGTTCATTTTGACATTATATCTAAAATGATTTAACATGGGAAAGAAGTGAGCATGAAACTGATGAAAGCGACCCTCCAAAGTGGCATACTTCATTAAAACACCTCCATAATGTTGCTCCACACCCCGAGAAGGTTGGCTCCATTAAATCATAGTGGTAGCAAAGGAAAACCTTTATATTTTATACTTAATATAAGCATCCACTAGTTCCAATCATTAAATAAATATTAAGATGTTTTGATATATGTGTTTTTTTTAATATTTCAAGTCACTACTTATCAAATGGGATGCACCTTCATAGAACACAATAAACAATTATAATCCATAATGGAATTATAAAACCTATATAAAGACTAATTTTTCTACAAAATACTTTAAAACATTTATCATTTTAAGAAAGTTGCAATCGAATCCAATTCAACACTAACAAAATAAAGACCTTCAAAACAAACACATCCAAGAACAGAAAGAGATGACAAAATAAAAATTAACCTAACTATGTACAAGATACTTTCTAGATGAAAAAATTTCACAAAAACACAAATCAACGCTTGTATTCACATGATTTTTCAATATGTCTAGGAGCATTAAGGTTTTTAACATAGTCCTAAGTTTTCCAAATATATTCTTATACTCAAAAAAATTATTTCAACTATACTACTCTCATATTCAATAAAATGGTCATTAAAAAATAATGAATTAGGTAGTTCATTATATTCATGCTTATTCCACTTGCATGTTTTATTTCTTGAATTTTCATAGTCAAAATTATAAGTATTAATATTTATTGTGAAAAAGAGAGATACAACTTGACCTTTGTCTTTTCTTCAATAAAAAATGTTTTTCACTATCAATTGATTCACCATCTAAGGCTTCTTCATCTTCAGGAGGATGTAGTTCATGACATATCATTCATTTTACAAGTCGTTATGTGGCCAAAAAAATGAATTAATGTGTTTTCTCAAATAATTTTTCAAAATCAATTTCAATAACATCCTCAACCAACTCTTCTACAAGTTTTATTTTCATTGAAGTTATTTATAATATTCATTTTGTACAATGGTTTGAGATTTTTCCTCAAGAAATATCCCAATGTCTTCTTTAATTTCTCGCACATCAACATTATTTAAGTGAGAATTTTTATCATCAAAACATGATATACATAAATGTTTTTTGCTTAATTCATTTGATTTTAATGGAGAAACATCATTTAATGGATGTGAAAACTTCCATGTTTCAGCTTTTAATTACATTGTATTGATGTTTAATTATATGCATCAGATATAAAATCTCTTGAATCTTTTTTTTTATCTTTTGATCCTCACGGCCAATTTCTTTATTTGCACCATTTGATCTTCAATAGATTTACTCTAGTTGCCAAGAAAAGTGTCCCAAAGACAGGTATTGGTTTGGTATGACTGGTTATTTGGTTGCATTGAGTTGCAACCATCTGGGAAATTTAGACAACACTTCATTTACCCTAGTTATGGTGATTTCCTTTATTGCTATTCTAAAATCTCATACGATAACTAAGTTATTTTTCTCTTATTTTTCCACACAATTAAATTGATCTAACAGTTGTTCACATTTATTTTTATGGCCAGTTGTATTAATCAATTGAAAAAATAATTTCTAAAAAAATAGATTTAAAATCATATCCAAAATCATTTAATTGACATATATTTTTTATTGTTTCACATCTTTAATCTAATAATTATATGCATCTAAATCATTTTTCAAACATATTGTCATTTTCAAAAATCAACATATCACTTTCAAATTCATGTTTCTTATTATTCAATAACTAGAAATGTGACATTTTTCTTATGTACAACCATCAAATAATTTATACATGTATTTAATTTCATGTATATGTGAATTTTCATCAATAAATTAAGAAATTTTATCTTTACCATGGTATAATTCATCTTTGCAACTTTTTGAAAAGAAATTAAAGCAAAGTAGTTTGCAACTTTTTGAAAAGAAATTAAAGCAAAGTAGTTGATGTTGAATTTTCATTTCCAATTGGTGTATCCTCTACAAAATGTATGCAAGTTCTTGCAATACATCTTCTTGCTTCATTTTTTTTTCCTTTTCTTGAAAAACTTTGGGCCTACATGCTTCTAGAAATAGGATTGGTCCTTTCAAATCCAAAACCAACCTTGTTAGAAAATTTAAACAATTAATTTCATCATGCTCAATATTATCATGTATTCTACACTTTTTTGATGAGGAAAAATGAGAAAAAAATCTGAGGATATAGTTTTTTATTCAAGACTTCCTAAAAAAGAGGAATGTCAAACTTCAAAATTTTCTTGACAATAGGATTCATCACACCACTAATTATCTATTTGTAGTTCATTATTTTTATTTTAAGTTTTTTTTTTTTTTTTTTTTTTTAAATGTAAGAGATTTAACATATTTCAGCTTAAAAACTTGAAATTTCATTGCAACTCCAATTCATATAGGCTCTTCTTTTAGTGCTACTCTTTTTAACATATTTTATATGCACGTAAAAAATAGAGATAAAGTCCAAAACAAATCTTATCTCTCTTGAAAGATAGTTAAATCCTAAAACTTAATGTTACTATCCCAAGGCTTCGATTGCCAGGTCCTAATGCACTAGTTTTCACTCAAAATTTGTTTTAGGTTGATTCATAAAGGGACTTATACATTTGTTCACTCAGTTTGGAGTCTAGGATGTGATGAATTTATAGAAATATTAATAAAATTTAACATTATTTCATCTCTAATCACAAGTATCACAAGTTATTTTGGAAGATTTTTATAAATTTTAGATAACTTTGATTAATTATTTTGAAATTTAACTAATGGATTTAAAGAAAATAAAAAAATAGGGAAAAGAGAGGAAAAGGATTATAAAATTTAAATTTTCAATGATTTTGCATGAATACACTTCAAAATTATGAACATACACCTTAACCAATTTATGTTTTTCCAGAATTATTCACATCTACACATAAATGGTGTAAATATTCAAAGGAAAACTTATTAAATTAAGAGATCAAAATACACTCAAATATTGGTGCATTACTTTGATATTCCAAAATATTGACAAGTATTCATAGTCACTTTTGATTTACAATGTATATGACCTTTACTAGTATCAAATTAACAATTCTTACAAGTATAAACAAATAATTTCATTGATCTAGATGAAAGGAAACCATGAACTGAGAAATTCAACAATTATTAAATAGTTTGTCCCACAATTAGGAACAATTTCTACTTCTTTGAAATGGTCAATTTTGTGGCCTTTTATAGACACAAGCACTCAAAAACCAATTACAAATCAATGGCTCCCAATTAATTTTTTATTAATGGCTCATATTTATGATGGAAACATATTCTATTTTTCAATCATATATTCCAACATCTAAGATGTTCTTGGCATATTCTCAACACATTCTCTTCTTTGAGAGTTTGTATGCATATATTTCATCAGAATTTTTAAACTGGAAGCTCTCACTGACTACAATTTAATATTACTTAAAAAAATAAAACAATTAAATTCACAAGCTTTGGAAAATAAATCTAAATAGTAACTTGAATTGATAGCATAAAAAATGACATTATTTCTTTACTTTTACCTCTTAAAACCTTGATTTAAATTTAAAATAACTTTTTAAAAAACTTGTGTAAATATAATAAGGATAAAAATATTTAAATGTTCATGTTAAAAAATCACCTTTCTCATTCATATTACCTTTTAATATGGGCTATTGTAACGTTTTCACCACATGGTAATATTTAAAAGAATGAGTTAATCTTTCTTTACTTTTTGGTGACAAATGTCTTCTTAAGATTTTTGAAGTAATCGAACCTTTTATGGTAATGTAAATTCACTCACGCTTTGAATTTTATTAGGTAGGCTTATGACATGGTTGATTTCCTTTAATAAACTTTATTTTTAATTTTTAATATGTTTAATAATGTGCTTTCTTTCCATGTAGGCATATACTTTTTAACCTGGCCTTATGCAATGTCTTATTGCAAGGGAAAGTCCCATTGTCATTATTTATTAATATTTCACCTTTTACCTTTAATTTCATCTTGTGACATTTGAGGTTGGTTTGAAGACGACCCAAAGTTCATGGGGCAATTGGATTGAAATTGGAGTCATATGAGGAATCCATGTCCTTTCATTTCCTTTGTTACCTAGTGAAGACCATATAAGGCTTGTGACCTTGAGGCTTTTGGAAATGAATGCAACTAAAGATAGAGATGCAAACTAAATATGGTAATGCAAGCTAAGGATGGTAATGATAATAAGACTATGCTATGTTTTTGGGATTTTTGGAATATAAAGATGCAAGATGGGAATGCAACTATGACTAAGCCTGGTATGGAAAGTGGTAATGAGACTATGACTAAACTTATGCTTGGATGGAATACTAGATGATGATGAGACTAAGACTATGACTATGGTTGGATTTGGATATACAATTTTGAACCTTAAAAGAGGATGCTAAGAAAACTATGATGAACCAAAGTAATAGCTCTAAATGTCAAGACCTCAAGGGGACAAGGACCAAGATGATGATTATGATTGGATAAAATGTGGGCCTAAACTAGACATGTGAGCTATAATTCCAACCTAAGGATGAGATCGATAAGCATATAATAAGGTCAAGACACCTAAATATGAAACTGTGGTCTTCCCAATAGTATGGCAAGCCTCCTAATCTTAAGACTCAAAGATGTTGATGGAATGAGGTGTGGTATAGTGTATGTAAGCTAGGACTATGCAAGCCAACCTAAGGTAAATGATGAAATGCAATGAATGGGCTCACTAAACCTAAAAAATTCTCAAATTTGAGTGTATAGTCACTTTTTGTAAGGTAATTGGAAGTTGGATGTACAAATTTTTTTCCCCAAAAAATTGAAACTAATAGATGCGGTGTTTCAAGCTTGCTAGGGTTTTCTATAGATGCGGTGTTCTAACTAACGATTATGGTTTTCTAGATGCAATGAGTTGAAAACTACAAAGTGGTATGACAATAGTCCATCAATATCTAAATTAAATGGTTGATATATTAATGGTTGTATATTTGACTCCATTTTCCTATAAAGCACTAGTCTATTTGTTAGGAAATCTTGCAAGTAAATGAACTAGTGATATGCCTAGCTATGGATTTATTAAAATGAGAACAAGATTCAATAAAAATCTTTCAATTATGAAGTATGAGTTTGAATTACTCGCGTATTCCTAGCAAATAAATGAATTTACTCAAAGGTCTTCCAAATATTCAGTGAATAGTGTTTATTTGCAATTAATAGGAATCATTTGTGTGTAAGTGTGTTCTCAATTAGATGAATATCACTCGAGCACAATAAGGAATACCCTCCTAGGTCCCACAGACCCTAAAGATTAGGAGTGAAGGTCTCAGAATCCTTTACTCATTTGTTGGCCACTAGCTTTAATGATTCTTGAGAATAAGGGTTGGCTACCCTTTAGAGAACTTCAAGGTTCTGCTAGAAAAAACTCCAATAGTAGGCTCGCTCTTGCTTCTCTTGATGTCATTATATTAATATTATACATCATCCTAGCATACCATGCTCTTGGTACTTATTTGAAACCATACAAATCCTTCTTCAACTTGTAAAATTGGTGTTCTTTAATTTTCTCTTGAAAACCTTGTAATTTGTTAGCATAGACTTCCTCTTCTATGTACCCATTCATGAAAGAAATTTTCACATCCATGCAATGTATGTACCATTTATTTTGAGTTTCTATCTGAACCAACATTATAATAGTATATTTTATTACTACTATTGTAAATTTATCTTTGTAATATGTTTCATGCCTCTACGTGAAGCCTTTAGCAACTAATTGTGTCTTGTGTCTTTCAACATTCTCAACACTATTATACTTATTCTTGTTTACCCACTTATTACAAAATAAAATTGTCATGTGGAAGCTCTTTAAGCTCCCAAGTATCCTTCATGTGAATGGAATTTTCTTATTGTATTACTCGTACCCAAACCTCATTAGTACATGCATCTCAAAAGCATGATGGTTCAAAACTAGTTGTGATAGTAAAGTAAAATCTTCCCTCTCACTTATTAGATTCTCTTCATGCGCTTGACTTGTGCTCTTCAACATTCTTATCTTTCTTGTAGAACTCAAATATGAATCTCTATACTTGTACTAAAATTAGAAGAGTGGATACTTTGTGTACTTTTAGTACTAGGAATGGAAATATTAGTGGGCTACTCATTAATAATATTATCAATTTATACCACCATTAAAAATAGATAAATTCTTATTAACATGGCCTTTTTTTATTACCATAAACTCCTCCTTCATCAAAAATCACATCTCTTGACACATCAATGTTATTTGTGAGAGGATTATATAAACTATAATATTAACTTTGTTCACTATACCCAACAAAAATATATAATTCACTTTATGAAACTAACCTTTATCTCTTTTGATCATGAACATAGGCTAAATAACCAAAAACTTTAAAATGATTAATATTATAATTTTTCTCATACTAGGCTTCCTAGTGAGTCATTCCATAAAGTACACTAATGGAGATTCAATTAAGAATATAAGCTATTGTAGCATTTGCATTAACCCAAAAGAGTTTCTTAGTCCTCTAGTTTATAACACACTCCTTTGCATTTCCATTATTGTATAAATTTTCTTTTCAATGACGCCATTTTGTTTAATTTTGTAAGAAGTGGTGAGTTTTTTAATACCATTCATATTGAAATAATCCATAACATCTCAAATAAAACTCTACTCCATGATCAGTCCTCAAGAACTTTATTTTGTCACCACTTCCATTTTCCTCAAGGGCTTTAAATAAAATTATGATCTATATTGTGGGATATGTTTAGAATTTTAGAAGACTTACTCACTTGTATGCTTGAGTGTATTCTCTAATTCATTGTGGATGTTGTATTACAAGTGTAGTGTATCTTTTTACTCCCTCAACTATGGATATAATTAGTCACATAGTCAACATAATGTGCACCTTCTAAATTTGATACTTTATTTTATTTATTGATGAATTCCCTAATTGTGTGTAAGGGTTGGCATTGATTTATTAATTATTTTTATGATTAGTCTAGTCACCAATTTTTTCTATCTAATTAACATGTGACCCTTAGTTATAGCCAATTTACTCTTGAAATTGAGCTCATTTTATAATATATCTAAATATTGTGGTGATTATTCTAGAATTTTTTAAAAAATTGTTAATGTATCATGCAATTTTCTTTTCTATCATGTCCATGATGGGCCTCTAATGGGTTGAATATGAGAATTAAATGATAGAGAATGTACTAGTTATTGATTTTATGTTAATTAGAACTATGCTAAGATTTAAATTCCTTATTCCTTATGAAATTTAAGTGTATTCTTCGTGAATTTCATAGAAAATTACGAATTGCATTATATGCATATGGATGCCTTCTTGTGAATAAATTATTTTTTATTAGGGGGTAAACAGGTTTTTAATGGACCCGAAACCATCAAGTTTTGAAGGGACCCAAAGCCCAACCTAAGATGGACAAGCTACACAAAGAATAGAAACAAAAACACCCAGTAGCTCAACAGAAACATAGCCAGCCAACAGCCAGCCAACAGCCAGCAACCAACCCAAGATTTTACATGGATCTTGAACCAATTAGTTTTGATGGGACCAACAACCCACTACAACAAGGTTTTGGCAGGGACCTTAAAACCAATAAGGTTTTGACAGGGACCTTAAACCTAATTGTATAGATTTTGAAGGGATCCACAACCCTGTATAGCGAGGTTTTGGCAAGGACCTTAAACTCAATCCAGGTTTTAACAAGGACCTAAAACCCCTTGGAACCACTTCCAAATCCAAACTCCACTTGACAAACAGAAGAGTAGTATCTCTTGTAGCACCACCAACCACGAAAAGAAAAATCATACTCCACCTCAATAGGAAGATGATCCCCTCTATAGGAGCAGATGCCATGAAAAACCTTGCCACCACTATAGCCCCACTATAACACCAAACAGCTCCACCTCCATAGGAGTGCAAACCACCTTAATAGATTCTAAAATAATAGAAACCAGCAGCCTAGAAAACTCCACAAATCCCCAAACCCCCTCTCAACCTCTAAAAGAGAGGAATCCACTATAGAAAAAGACGTCTTCACCTCAATAGAAGACACAAACTGGAGAAATGAGAGAGAAGCCACCCAACCTTCAGCAAGGAAGAACATGATAGCCATTAGCAACTCGAGAAGATGAGCCAAAAAGAGAAACAAACCCTTCCATAAAGGACCACGGGTAAAGAAGAACCCCAAAAATGAATAACCCAACAAGGAGCCATTAATATTTAGCATTAACTGATGTGTATCTAAATATTTTTATAATTTTTCTTGTTTTTGATATGATAAGCAGCATTTACAAGGTGTTGTACCCTACACGAAGAGCCTCAAGGGCTAGAAAGAACCAAAACAACAAAACATTAAACAAACCTAGACACCAAAAAACAAAACCAAAATAGAACATAGATCAACAGCACACTGGACCAATAGCTAACCAACAGCAGAATAGCTAGCTTTTTCCCATTTCTTAGATAGCAACTGAACCATATCAGCCTCAACCCAAATAGGGTGGTCCTTAGTCTTTTTCATCTCCAATTCTTCCTTCATAGCTGCTAACATGGTACTAGTAACACAATGGATCATCTTGACCGTGAATCGAGTCAGCCCATACAATTTTTTGTCCAAGTTATCCAATCTCTCTTTCAGCACACTAACCTCCTCCCCACCGCTCGTAGTGGACTCAGGAACATTTTGCTCCACTCCCATCAACTTTGAAGAGTCAGAGGCCAAAACATCTTGCAAATCACCACTCGAGTCACCGAAGAGGGCCCTTTGGCTTTCTCACCAAGATCATCCTCTAACACCACCTCCACATAGCTATCCTTGCTATCTAAAATCTCCTCCTCAGTGTCCAGGTCTCTAACCTGCACTTTCTTTTTGTTCTTAGCAAGCCTATCCAAATGCCTTATAATTGCATCACAGCCAGTAACCACAATATCTGCCACCACTGTATCACCCAAGTAATCCTTACTAACAACATGCTTTCCTTTATTCAAGGTCAATTAGCAAGAAAAAGGGAAAACTCAAAAGAACTTTATGCCTAAGGTGATTTAGAAAAATAAAATGGTAAAATAAGTAAATTTTGTACCTTCCTTCTAACGTGATATACTTCATCAAATCCAAACACACCTGGTCCCATGGCTTCGGAAGAGCCTCTCATTTGAACCCGAACTAGTTGCACACTGGCACCTCATCACCAATGAAGAATTTGTTCATGCTCTCATTATCATGGGTCTTGGAATGCTTAGGATGCTTCATACCTGTGCTCTGCATACCTATCGCATGCGCAATAACATCCTCATCCACCATGACGAAGATACCACCAATGGAAACATGATGATTCTTCCACGAATTTATGAACTGAGTGGATAGATTAGGGTCATAACCCACCAACCTCTCCATGAGAGGAGCAATACCACCTTCAACACAAATATGTGAGACAAGTGGATCCCTACAAAAAAAATTGTAGTTATCTGACTCAGTCTGGACTCTTTCACCTCCCATAATGTCGCAATTCACACAGAGTAACTAGGAACTTTGAAAACACAAAAAATTAGAGACAATATACAGATGAAAAATACCCCACACAATAGGACATTTAAGTCAAGAATAGCCAAGATTGATCATCAAACCAATGGACAAGTCACATGCATGAGCAAGAAGCTTTCCCAAAGACATCTTAGCAGATCCATAAATTGATATCATATCGTGCAAATGGCCGATAAGGAAGGACATGCCAGGTAGGGAAGGATTTCCTTCCATGTTGCAAAGGCACATAAATCTAGGCAGGCTAGTCGCGGGGCTATAGTTAGAAATCTCTAATTTGATAACTTTAAAAGGTTGGCCAACTTTAGTGAACTCGTCAAAGGAAGCTAAAAGGCACGAAACCAAAAAATTGAACGAAAAAAGGCCAATAAGGAGCTTAGTATCATAATTACAAGTCACATCAAAATCAAAAACATGAATTTGAAAATTCAAGAGTTTAAGCAGATCCCCATCAGGGGATTACACCAAGTATAGAGCCGATTAGAATTAATCAATCGGTACTTGCCACAGAAAATCATAATTTCTTTTTTTAAATCTGGCTTCCTATTATAATTTGAAAATATCCACTTGCACTCCATCCCTTCAATACAACTCATCATCCATCTCATCACCTCAAGCAGACCACACAACCTGAAGAATAAGCAAGTGGGTCCCCCCGTAATCCAGCTAAGCAAAAGCATTGTAATCATCAAAATTCAATTAAGGGCTTGTTCTTCACCTATAATGCTCTGAATATTTGGTGGAAAAAGACTTAAATCATGCAAAAATTTGGAAATTTTCCAGTGTGTGCTTAAATTGGCCAGTGCGTCTGCAACCTGGTTGCCCTCTCTATAAATATGACTAGCTACATTTAAATTTATCTGACACAAGTAACCTTATGTCAAGAATAATATCCTTAGTGTTCCATCCCAATAGTCTACCACAATTTATAGCATCAATAATGGACTTCAAGTCCCCTTCAATGTGAAGGTTCTCAATCCCTAGAGAAACAGTTATCTGTAAGCCTTTTAACAATGCACGAGCTTATGCTATCATAGAAGAGTCAATACCAATCCCCCCAGCATAGAAGAGTCTCTAATCACTCCTCCAATATTTTCTCTTCTAGGGTTGCCTTTAGCAGCCCCATCAAAATTAAGTTTGAACCAGCCTCCATCCAGGGGTTTCCAAATAGTAGCTCTCCTGGCAAGAATTTTAGAGTTATCATAGGAATTGGCATCCAGGTTCTGGTGCCAAACTTTAGCCATGCTTATTTCCATCTCAATCGGACCAATATCAAGGATTTTACCATTAAGAAGAGAAATATTTTCCTCAATGAGTCAAGCCCCAATACCAAAAACCTCTTTTGGGTTCATCTCAGTGTTCCTAAAAATATTGTTGTTTTTCTCTTTCCATAAGCACCAGCAAATAATGGGAGGAATTTGGTTCTAGATTTCCACAGTTAGAGGATGGGAAAAGGGACCAGGTCAACCTTGAATAAAATATATGATATCTTTACACATAATCCACTGAATCCCCAATCTTTCAAACGCCAGCTCCCAAACTTTCAGAGCAAAGGAGCGGTGTAACGGCAGATGATTAACAATTTCCTCATTGCTTTTGCACAAAAAACATCTGTTGGGGATTTGGAATCCCCTTATCCTTAGGTTTTCCTACATCATAATTATGTTGTGACACACAGTCCACTACAAGAAATTAACATTCGTTATCATGTATCGATTCCAGACTTTCTTCCACAAAGTATTCACCACACCCTGGTCCGTCAACTATCTATAAGCAATTTTCACAGTAAGATCACCATGTTGATCATGGATTCAGAAGAACTTGTCCCCACGAGGGGAAGGGGGTATTCTAGTAAGAGTGAGCAACTCTTGTAGTGATTTAACAAGAATACACATATTTGTGGATAAAGGACAACAGCTACTAATCACCTTACATTTCCTAGCTCCCAAAGGCCCTATCAGGTAATCACTAATATGAATGCCAAAAACTTGAATAACCCATCCCATAAGGACTCTGAACTTGGAAGAATCCAGGGGGAAGTCAAGCAACCAAGTGTCCTCCCAGAATCTTATTTTTCTTCCATAACCAATCTTCCATTTGATCCCTTTCCTCAAAGATCCTAAAGGCTACAAATCCCCTTCCAAACCAGAGACCCTTGAGGGTGGGCCTTCGAGAGGCAGTCAACCAAAGATCTTCTCAAAAGATACTTAGCATTCATTATCTCATGCCAATCTTTTTTATCCCTCAGATGATCCCACCCCACCTTGGCCATGAGAGCTTTATTAGAAATAATAATAGTTCAGATTCCAAGCCCACCACAGCTTTTAGGTTGGCAGATTTTATCCCATTTAACCAGAGAAAGCTTCTTTTTTTCCTCTGTACCAAACCAAAGGAAAGACCTTTGGATTTTCAAAAAATTTCTCAACAATATATCTAAGCATCTTGAATAAGGATAGGAAGAAAACTGGGATGCCCTAAAGAATAGCAGATAGAATTTGAAGCTTACCCACATGGCTAAGCAAAAAACCTTTCCACCCAGCAAGCTTTCATTGAATCCTCTCCAAAATGGAATACCAAAACTCCTGAGTGACTTCTTTGACAATTAGGGGCAACCCTAGATAGATCGAAGGTAGGGAACCACTCTGAAAAACCAAAATAGTAGTGACCCAAACCTGCAAATTAGGAGTGTTGTTAAAGAAGTAAATCATACTTTTGATGTAGTTGATACATTTCCCTAAGCAAGCCGTGTAGTTATTAAGACAGTTTTTCCATTTCCTAGCTTCCAACACCAAATCTTTCCCAAATAGGAAAGTATCATCCACAAATTATTGAATCACCATTGGATGAAGATTAGTAGCAGCTTTGATCCCTTTGATAGCCCCCTTCACCAGCATTCTGGAGAAGTTCCTGCTTAGCACATTCGCTACCATTATGAATAAATAGGGAGACAGGGTATCTCCCTGTCTGAAACCTTTCCTAGCATTAAAAAACCCAAAAGGGGAGTCATTAACCAAAACATAGTACTTTACCATAGTGACACATTCCATAATTAGGTTTATCACAGATTCATTAAAACCAAACTTAGCAAGGACTTTGGGAACAAAATTCCAGATCACCTTATCATAGGCCTTAGATATGTCAAGCTTAAGGGCCATACCAGCATAGCTACATCTATTCATGGAGTGAATGAGTTCATGTGTTGTGATGGTAGCATCAAGGATATACCTACTAGGAACAAAACCTTTCTGAGTTGGGCTGATGATTTTATCAAGAAGTAGTTTGATACGGTTAACCAAAATTTTGGAGAGGATTTTATAAAAAGTATTGCATAGGCTTATAGGATGAAAGTCAATCATATGTTGAGGATCAACTATCTTGGGGATAAGAGTAATGAAAGTGTGATTTAATTGCTTGAGAATGTTATCTATCTTAAAGAAATACTGAGTAGCCAAAAAAAGGTCTTCGCTAACAATCTCCCAAAAGGTCTGAAAGAAGGTTGGTGGGAAACCATTAGGGCTCAGAGCTTTGAATGCCCCCATGCTAAAGGTGGCAATCTTAACTTCCTCGGGCATGAAAAGACAAAGAATCCCCATATTTTCAATCTGAGAAATTAGGTTCGATAATGATTCTAGTAGAAAACTATCAAGAGTCAGGTTAGGAGTATCTATCAATGCCTCATAGGACTTCTGGAAGTAGTCTGCAACCACCAAACCAATAAGGGGGGGAAAACAGACCACCTCACCCTTAGCATTGTGCAACTTGTTGATCTAGTTTATCCTCCTATGTTTAACAGCAAAAATATGATTCAAAAAGGAGGTATTCCTATCTCCTTCTTTCAGCCATTGAACCCTATATTTCTATTTCCAAAAAACTTCCTCTTTCTTGAGAATTTGTTCCCATTCTCCCTGGCACTCTTTCTCTTGGATGCAAATGGAGAGGCTAGTATCACCCTCCTCCATTCTCTTTCGAATCAACTTTAGCTTATCCCTCAATATTCTTTTATGTTGAAAGACATCCCCAAAGACCCTTTTATTCCAACCCTTCACCATACATTTAATGTGATTTAACTTAAAAGAGATTCGAAACATGGGAGACCCATGTACCAAGATATTCCACCATTCAGAAATTTTCATTTTGAAATCAGGGTGGGAATTCCACATAATTTGGAATCAAAAAGGAAAAGGACCAATAGCAGACTGGTCGTACGAGGTCAGCAGCAAGGGGTTGTGGTCAGACACCATCCTACATAGAGCTCACAGAGAGACCCTAATCTAACTGAACCAGTTGTTGGAGCACAAGAATTTTTCCAGTCGGACTTGAATCAGGTCATTGCCCATGCATCTGTTAGACCAGGAGAAAGCTTGACCCAATAAATCTATATCAATTAGGCCTGTTAAACTCAAAAAGATAGCCAAGTCAGCCATACTATTAGAGTAGTCCATCAACGCACCACATTTCTTAGAGGGGTATAGTGGGGAATTAAAGTCTCCAGCAACCATCCAGTGCAAACCATTGTTATTTTTCATCTAGTCTACCAACAAAAACCAAAGAGAAACTCTAGCATTCCTGAGGTTGGGCATATAGTCATTAATGATAGACCACAAGCCCCCAAGGAAATTAAACAAAACACCTACACTATTCCTAAAGTAGAACAGTTTAGTACACCTAAGTCTAGAGGGGTTACAATGCATAGCCAGACCACCAGAGGCCCCATTCACATCACTGTAAGAGAAGGATGACCCACACCAAACATACTTAGCAACATTCTCAAAATTTTCTTTCTTCATTTTAGTTTCTTGTAGAAGTAGGACATCTAACTTATGTTCTAGAACATAGTTCTTTAGAGTCAATTGCTTATGGGAGCTATTCATTCCCTGCATATTCCAAGACATTACCTTCACTTTTTACCTTTCTTTGAAGACACTTCCAATGTCTTTTTTTTCCCAAAGCAATCTCATTTGTGGTCTCTCCCAAGTGGGTGGGTCAATGGCTAGGCCTACCTAGATTTGAGTCTCCTCCCACATCATCCTTTTTCTTCCTTCCCCTCTTCTTTGGGGTTATCTAGTGCTCCTCATCCGCAACAGGTACCTGGGAATAATCTTCCATGATAAGACCAGTCGCCTTACCCAAACCCAAGTCCTCCCAAATTTCACCCTCTTTACCAATAGTCTTACTGGTGCAAGTAGAGCCCACCTCTACCAACACATCACCAGCAAAAACTTCATCCTCTAGAGTTATGTTTGCAACCAGATCAACTTCCAAAACCACTGCATTAGCCACATCTTAGTTAGAGACAACTTAGCTATACCTTCAGCTGGATAAATCTTTGTCCTAGACCTAGAAGCAGGATCTCTTGGGACAGGGGGTTCACCAATAGTCCCAGATTCCAACACTAGAGCCTCCTTGCTAGGAGCGACCATAGAAGAAGGAGAAGCACCACCATTGGAAGCATCAGTACCCCATAGTAGGACCAGAAGGAGCAGAACCAAAAGAGACCCCACCTTTAAGGTCCTTATTAAAGGAAGACTTGCAGTCATAAATCATATGACCTAGCTTGGCACACTTCTGACACTAGACCACCACATTTTCATAGCACACCTATTGGACCCAAGATCCAAACTTGGAGCAGAGTTTAACAATATTCAGAAATGATTTGTTAACACAAATATTCACACAGAACCAGGAAAACACTAACCTGGATTTCGACCTGGTTATGGGGTCAGAGGTGATAAAGTGACCCAAAGATTCACCAATGCTCTTAAAAATAGAATCGTCCTAGTATTCAAGCCGTAACCCAGGAAGGCGGATCCAAACCGATGCAGACTTATTTAGATCCATCTCTGGGTTAACCCCCGACTTCCAACAATATAAGGCTAAGCTGTGTTTTCCATAGACCCAAGGTCCAATAGACAAAACCATGACAAGATCATCCAATGATGTGAACTTGAAAAGAAAGAGTCCACCCGACATAGCACAGATCTCCACACTCCCCTTAAGTTGTCACTTAATAGCCACCCATTTCAAGACCATATCCACAGTAGGTCGAAAGGATAGAAACCTACCCACAACAGCGTTTTTCCTGGATGAGAGAATCCTATCATTGACTAAGTCAGAAATAGAAAAATGTATCGCTGACACAATAACCTCATCCCCAATATGAGGCTTAGGGATAGCTCCCTGTTTACTATTGGTTAAAACATCTTTCCACCCAATGGCATAAGATAGAATCACAATCATTGACACTTCAACCAACGACACGGGTTGGTTGGAGGAATCTACATTCAAAATATTTGTCCCACCAGGAGTGTCTCATGAGGGTCACAAGTTCACAAGAGACAAGGTGAGGATTGGGTCAGGCATGGGTAGAGGGGGCCCATGGGGTACCCCCAAGGAAGATTCCACCATGCATGCTGGAAGTTCAAACATGGCTAGATGATGGAGTGAACGGAATTGTGCCTTACTTTATTTGTTAGTAAGATGTTGGGTGTTGACTTAGTCCACAAACTTTGTTTTCTCTTGCAACCTTGTTCTTATTTTTTCTTAGTCTTGTGACAATATTTCCTAGTGATCTAGGTATAGTAAAGTATTTGATGAGGTTTTGTAGACACCAAATCCATGTTACTAGATAACATGAAGGTATGCAACATGTCATTTAGATGTGACTTCCATAGCTATAGTTATATAGGTTGACATGGTCTAGGGGTTTTATGGTGCATTAATAAGTTCTTTCGAACAAATTATTAATATTTATTATTTTATAACTATCTATATATTTCTTGTTGTGTTTCCATTTAGATGAATCTAGTAGTTGCATGAGTTTCTCCTTTGTATTTCATAGGTTTTCCTAACCTAGTGCTAGAAGAGGATATAATTCTTGGATGAAGAATTGGTTATCTTTTGTATTATAATTTAACAATAATTGGTGTTTGAGCATTGTAGAGGTTTCTTATTGCCTTTTATATCATTATTTCATGATCTTTTCAAGTTATTTAACCTTTTTATTGGTCATAGTTGAACAACATTGTGGTACAAAATAGAGTTATGCTCCTATATTTTGCATTTAGCTAGCTCCTTGGATTTTTTCCTTACAAATTTTTGGTTGCTAAGCCTAGATTTTTGGTACTATTTATTAGTTTAGGAGGTTGTTTCCTATATAATTTCCACTAAGATCCCATAATGTATCCCTCGTTTTGTTTTGAGAAGCTAAAGTGTCAAGGAATTCCTCACTTTTCAAGAGTGGAACCTTAGGAGGGACCTCATGGAGAGTGATCATGATCAAAAGTGAGGCTTTTTTTTGGTGAGCATGGAGGTGAGGTATTGCTTCCTATGGCCTCAATGGATAGTTACCATATTTTTTATTTGTATCTTACTAGATTTTAAGGCCTCAGACTTAAGAGTGATTGTAGTAAGTTCAACCTTGTATGAAATATTCTCATAGATAAAATTGCTAGGGTTGTATCCCTTTCCTTAGCTAGGTAGGTAGCAAGATGGATTTTCTTAGCAATAGTAAAAGTACTTGCTTAGGACTTTTTTTTCTAGTAATCAGTTAGACTATGGGGCTTAATCTTTGTTAATGTATTTTTTATGCATGTAAAAACATAAATAAAATCCACAAAAAATATTATCCATCTTAAAAGATAATTAAATCCTAATATATAGTTTTATTATCCCAAGGTTTTGATTGTCAAGTCTTAACTCACTAGTTTTCACTCATAGTTCATTATAGGTTGATTCACAAAGGGACTTAAAAAAAAATCATTTAGTTTGGAGTCTAGGAGGGGATGAATTTATAAAAATATCAACATAATTTAACATGATTTCATCTCTAATAACATAGATCACAAGTTATTTTGGAATATTTTTATAAATTTTAGATAACTTTGATCAATTCTTTTGAAATCTAACCAATGGATTTAAAGAAAATGAAAAATACTACGGAAAAGAGAGGAAAAGGATTAGAAATTCTATATTTTAATGATTTTATATGAATACACTTCATACTTATGAACAGAAAGCTTAACGAATTTATGTTTCACTAGAATTATTCACAACTACACATAAATGGTGCAAATATCCAAAGGAAAACTTATTAAATTAAGCAATAGATAAAAATACACCCAAATATTGGTGCAAAACTTTAATATTCCAAAAAAATAAATTTATGTATTTACAATCACTTTTTATTTAGAATCTATTTGATCTTTACTAGTATCATACTCACAATTATTACATGTATATGCAAACTATTTCACTGATCTACGTGAAAGGAAACCATGAAGTGAGAAAATTTTGATAATTCTTCAATAGTTTTTCCTTCAGTTATCAACAATTTCTAGTTCTTTGAAATGATCAATCTAATGGCCTTTCATAGATATATAGGCACTAAAAAATTAGTTACAAATCAATGACTCCCAATTAATTTTTAACCAATGGTGACATATTCTATTTTTTAATAGCATATTCAAGTTTTTGGTATGTTCTTGGAATATTCTCAACATATTCTCTTCTTTTCACTAGTATGTATGAATATTCCATCAAAATATTTAAATTGGACTATAAATTGAAAGCTCAAAATAGTTGTGATAATTCAATATTATCTAAAAGAAAGAGCAATAAAATCCATCAAATATCATCAACTTTGAAAAATTAATCTAGATACTAACACTTGGATTGGAAGTGTAAAAATTACACTAAATTTCTTTAATTTTACTCTTAAAATATTGATTTGAATTTAAAATAAAGATTTATTATCCACTTTTAAAAAACTCATGTGAATATAATAATGATAAAAATATTTAAATGTTTACCCAAAAAAAATACCTTTAACATTCATATTACCTTTTAATATGGTCTTTCCTTTTTAAATATTTTAGCCTTTTGACTACATGGTGATAATTAAAAGAATGAGTTAATTTTTGTTTAATTTTTGGGGGATAAATGTCTTCTTAAGTTTTGGGAAGTAATTGAACTTTAATGGCAATGTAAATGCACTCATTCTTTGACTTTTATTATGCACACTTACGACATGGTCACTTTTCTTAATAAAATTTGTTCAAATTTTTTACATGCTTAACAATGCGCCTTCTTTCCATACGAAAAATATGATTCTTAACCTAACCTTTCCTTTTTTTATATTGAAACAATGCAGAAAATTACATATTAAAATATAAATGGGCAACTAGTAGACTTCCATATGAGTAAACACAGCTAGACACCATCAAAACTAATCCATGACAACCGGGTAAACCCCGCACATCACAATACATAGCCTTAAGCTCTAAATTGAACCATTCTTTGAAGTTGTTTGGAACATAAGGCATCCTTCTCATGTCATTGCAGCAACTGCAACTTTATCTTGTCTAAGTGATTGTTGATCATTACATTTTCCCTTGGGGCCCTTGCAATTAAGAGCACAAAAAAACAATTTGGAAGATAATATCAAAGTAAAACTTTAACATTTCTCCTTCCTGATGAACATTATGCTTGGAAAAAACTGCTAAACATCTACATTTCCAAATATTAAAAAAAATAGCATGTCTCATAGAATCAGCCACTATATTTTTTTGAAGACTAAGGCCCAAAATAGAATATTTCCAGTTTATAGTACACCCAAAGATAATTGGGAGGAATTTGAAAATTGTATTCCATTTTTGTTTAGCACATGAACAATCCCAAAAAACATGCTTTAAACTTTCCCTTTCCTGACATAATGGATATTTAACGGATTGCATGGCAATGAATTTCAATTTGTCACCAACAAGCAGTTTAAAATGAAGTAGTTTCTAGACTGAAATATGAGCATTCATTTGAGCCTTCAATTTCCAAACCTAAGCACTTAAATTTCTCCATTTTTTTATTTTCGCTTGCATTTCCATTTCTGGTTAAGTTGAGGATTTAAAGACAAAGAAGGAAGAAGGTTAAGATAGATTATTTTTAGAGGAAAGCAGCCAAATTAAAATTTGGAAAGCCACTATCAGTCTTTAAGCACATTACATTGCATGCGAGTGCATAGTTTAATAACCAGATCCATAGAAACCAATGATTTTTAAAAAATATGGAAAAGTCTTTAAGGAATTTGAAAACCTGTTTCCAAGCCTGCCAAATTGACATTAGAGAAGATGAATCTTTTATCTTAAAATAAGGATCAATCAAAACTTTATCCAACCAATGTACTATTTTCCATTTTTTCCAGCCATAGCCTACTCAATATCAAACCAAGACCTTCCATGGTTCCACCCAATTAACCACTCTAACTATTCACTTGGCCGCTAAGCAAACTCCTTGTGTTCTAGGATCCAAGAGGCCCAAACCCCCTTTAGCCTTAGTTCGAATACAGTGCAACCAAGAGGTAGATTTAAATAAAGCATCACCATTCCAATTAGAGAATAAAATGTATCATATAATTTTTTTTAAGTCCTCATAACCTCTCTTTGAAGGCATCTAACAGGAGGATTAGTACACATGTTAAGCTAGAAAATTTTGATTCACCACTTGTAACTTCCTTGTGAAGGATAGAAATTTATTCTCCTAAGTACAAAGTTTAGTTTTTAACTTGCTAAGGTACCATTTCCACATGTCTAAAAGAAAAAATCCCAACCCAAAGGGAATACCCAAGTAGCGAGAGATCTTCCCATGTTTAATTTGATTCCACTCTTTTGGTATCCAATCTGGTACATGATCATATTTCACCATAAGGAATTCAATTTTATGAGCAACCACCTTAGAATCAGACATAGCACAATATAACTCAAGAGCCCCCATCACATTCTCTATCTCCTCTTTTGAGTTATGGAGAAAAAGTAAACTATCATTAGCAAAGTGTGAATTAATCATTGCATCACCATTAGGTAAATAAATATTCCTTATCATGTTTATTTGGTTATACTTCTACAAAAGATACCCAAGAGCATCAGCAGTAAGAATATAAAGAAAAGGTGACAATGGACAACCTTTTATTATTGAACATTGCAAGGGAAAAGTGTCTGATAACTCTTTGTTTACAACCAACTATGCATTAGCATCGATAAAAATAATTTTGACATGATTACATATTTTAGGTTTAAAACCTAGCCATTGGAGCATTTTAAAAATAAATCTCCATTGTATTGTATCATAAGCTTTATCAAAATCAATCTTGACCAATAGAGCATTTTTATTTGGCTATTGAGCCCAGTCTATCGTTTCCCAAGCAAGAATTATGTTATCAAGAATAAACCTCCCACCAAGGAACTCAGTTTGTTTTGGCCTAACAATTAGCTTTGTCACTAATTTAAGTCTAATAACAATAGCTTTAGCAATAGTTTTATAAGATGTATTAAGCAACGTAATAGGTCACCATTCAAAAATGCCATCCTCATTCTTCCCTTTTGGGAGCAACTTAATAATCCCTTTATTAAAATTGTGACCTAGAGAACCATACTCTAAAGCCTCTAAGTAAACAAGGAAAAAATCATCTTTAATGTGTTGCCACATTGTTTGATAAAATAACATAGATAACCCATCAACTCCAAGAATTTTTTTATGAGGAATTGAAAGAATAGAATGTTCAAGGTCCTCCATAGATAATTATCTATCCAAAAAAAGGCTATAATCACTATCAACCTTTTTAGGAGTAACATATTTTACCATATCTTCCAAGATTGATTGTGCATCAAACCAAAAGTGATCTTCCTTAAAGAGGTTCTCATAAAATTTATAAAATAAAGACTTAACCTCATTATTATTAGTATGAACACACCCCACATCATCTTTAATAGCTTCAATATACTCCTTGTGATGTTTATAATTTAGATATTTAAAGAAATACTTAGAACCTCTATTTCCCTCCTTGAACCAATGAATTTTGGCCCTGATTTTAGCTCCTTGACCCCTATACCTGTCAATTTTCTAAAGTTGAGTTTCTAGAGCAGCTAGGGTAGCCTAAACCTTAGTCTTATTAGGATTTACAATCAGCAATTTTCTGTTATGACAATGGAGTTATTATAAAAAAAATCCATTTATCAAACTCTTCATCGCTTAACTTCATATGATTTTTCCAACTACGATCACTATGATATTCGACCATATTGAAATCACCTCTTATAATCCAACCTGCATTAGGAAGATTATTACCCATCCTTGATCCCATAACTAACTTTTTTCTTTCCCAATGTTAGGGAAATAGACTTCAAGCAAAAACCACTAGGTTGACCATTGATAAAGGTGAGGGCCCAAACACAACTATGTGATGGATCCTCCCCTTTATCAATAATAAACTTTTTCATCCAAGTAGTTAAACCAATAACTTCTCCCCTTTCCTTCTATATGAGATGTATGAAAAAATGAGGCATCTCTCCATACGTTGAATAAAGAACAATCAAGGCGAGAACTAGCCAATGTAACTTCTTGAAGAAATAAAATATCAAGCTTCCACTTGTCAATCATATCCTTAACTCCATATTTATGGTGAGGGAGGGAGATCCCTCTTACATTCCAAGACATGATTTTGAAATTCATGACAAAGAGGGGAAAGAAGAATCCTCTTCTCTTGACAAGGCTTCATAACAATTAGCAATAGAAACAGATTGATCTTGAGCATCTGATTTCAAAATAGAAGAAGGCAATCTAGATCTCTTCCTGGCTGAGATGGTCAAAATAATCTTAGCATTACTAGGAGAAGGGGGTCTATAAATTTTTCACGTAGAAAGAGAATGCAAAGATGAAGTTTTCTCTATTAGCTTGGCATTAGGCTGAGTAGAAGAGTGTTGAGCCCCTTGAAGCTACGATGAATTGTTCTTCCTAACAAAATGCTCTGGAGGGACTTTTCTTTTCCTAATAACTTTCCAACCATCCTCCATCACAACATCTTTGTAAGGTGATCATAGGTGGTCAGATGTTGGGAAAATGTGTCTCAACCTTGCAATTACATAAAGGTTATTGTTGATAGGATATATATATTTCCTATTTACACTAATAGGTGTATACAATGGTAGCATGGGGTCGCATTGAGGATCAAATTGTGAGTGTGTTAACTTTTTTAGGAAAACTCCTAAAATGGTTGACATACACTAAATAAATGATACATTGTAAATTTAGACTGTTCATTATCAGGTTTTAGATCTAATGGCAGATATTTTGTTGGCATGTCTTTCCCTATAATGTAAATATATTTTATGAGAGCATTGTATTACGGTTATGGTAAAGAGATGGTGATGTACTCTAAGAGTCTAATAGCGATCATGTTATCTCTTGATCTCTAGGTGGTGATACTCTTGTGAGAAGCTTGCTCTGCAAGTATATTTTAATCTTTGTGATTTTTGAATAATATATTGGGCGACTTTTCGAGTGTGGGGTTTTTCTCCCGAAAGGGTTTTCCCCATGTAAATCATTATGTCATGGTATGCATGATATTTATTTTATTTTATTTTAAGTTTCTATAAGTGTTAAAGATCTATAAATTTTTTGCATTATTATCCTCTCAAGATTAGTGTAGGAATTTGTTCTACTACCTTAACTTCCTTACAAGCAGTATCAGACCTTGTTCACCTTTGGTTTTAATTGTGAATTGTTGGGTTTTTTGAACTAATCCAAATTTGAGTGGGAGCTTGTGTAGAAGGCACTTTGTGATATTATTACAGGAATTTTCAGATGGAAAGTTCATAAGGGAGAATAGAGGTGGAGAAATTTTATGGAAATAATTTTGAGATGTGGAAGCCAAAGATGGAGGATATGTTCATAGATTGAGATCTGTGGGATGTTGTTGATGAGAATTTTTAAAGGCCTACAGATCCTACTCAAGCTACTCAATATGATGTTATGGACCGTAAATCCAAGGGTCTAATTATATTGTGCTTGGTAGACTCTATTTTAATTAATGTCCATGAAAAGACCTCTGCACAAAAACTATGGAAGAATCTTGGTGAGATGTATCAAGAAAAATCTTTAGTGAACAATATTTTCTTGAGGAAGGTGTATTCCTTGAGAATAGAAGAGGATGGATGAATCACAAACCACCTACAAGAATTCAATGTGTTGGTGGCTCAATTTGCATCAATTGGTGTCAAAATGGATAAGCAGAAATGCTAGATCTTGCTTTGTTCTTTTCCTGATTCCTGGGATTCTCTTGTTATGGCTATTGGGAGTACTTTTGTTATTGAAGACTAAATATGTGGTGGGTTCTTTTCTTTCTGAAGAGATGAGGAGGAAGGTGTCCATCACTTCCAAGGAGGCCCTAAATGTTCTTGGAAGACCTAAGGAAAAAGGCAAGAAAAATGAGAAGTGTGGCAAATCCAAGTCTAGGAGGAGATCTAAATCTCCTAGAAAGTACAAAGTTATTTGTTGGAACTGTGGTAAGCCTAGACATGTTCATAAGGAATGCAAAGAATAAAATAGCAAGAAAAAGAAGAGATTTTATTTTGATTCCAAGTTTGAGAAGGAAGATGGTGGTGCATTCATTGTAGATTTGGCAAGTCATGCAGGTAATGATGCATGGTTAATTGACTCAAGTGAATATTTTCGTTTGACCTTTAATAGAGATTGGTTTTGTGAATATGAAGAATTTGATGGAGGTAAGGTGTACTTGGGTCATGATTCTCATTTAGATATTTTTGGCCATGGTAAAGTTAAAATCAAATTTCCTGGTATTTTGCATATCCATGGATTAGCACAAAACAATTTATTTGTGAGAAAACTAATAGATGTGGGTGTGTAGGTAGTATTTTCTGATGCAGGATGCAAGATGGTTAGAGGTTCGATGGTGATTGCTAGAGGTGTCAGATACGGCACATTATATAAGCTTGATGCATCCACTGTTGAGTGCAATAGTACTTTTGTGAAAAGCAAGTATGTGGAAGAAGTGAGGGTTTCACCTTCAGTAGATGGTCATGGATTTTTGGTACCCAAGGGTGTCCTTTCTTCTAGGACAAAGTTACCTATAGAGAAAACTATGTTATGGTGCCAGAGACTTGGCCACATTGGAGAAAAGAGTCTAAGTAACTTGAAAAATAAAAACCTTGTTGAAGGTTTGTCTAATTGTAATCTTGAATTTGATTTCTATGAGAATTGCATTTATGGAAAACAAAATTGCATTCAATTTTATTCAAGTTCTCATAAATATGATGGTGCATTGGATGTTATTCATTCTAATGCGTTTGGTCTTGTAGATGTTCCTTCAATTGGTAAATCCACATATTATGTTTCATTTATTGATTATTATAGTAGAAGGACATGGGTATATTTTATAAAGAGTAAATCTAAAGTTTTCAATCAATTTAAACAATTTAAAGCAATGGTTGAGTTGTAGATTGGAAAGAAAATAAAATGTTTAAGGATTGATAATGGCAGTGAATTTTTCTCTAATGATTTTGATAGATTATGTAAAGATTGTGGTATTCATATACAAAAGACAACTTTGTATTGTCCGCAACAAAATGGAGTTGCAAAAATAATGAACATGATACTGATGGAGAAGGCTAGGAGTATTTTGAGTAGTGTTGGCCTAGAACAAAGGTTTTGGGCTAAAGTTGTTGCCATTGCCTGTTACCTAATTAACAGGTCTCCTACATCATCTCTTGTTGATAAGATGCCTATAAAAGCATGGTCAGGTTGCAATCCTTCATTAATACATCTTAGAGTTTTTGGTTGTGAGGCATATGCACATGTGCCAAAGGAGAAGAAAACAAAGTTGGAGAACAAGGCAGTAAAATGTATTTTCATCGAATATAGTTATGGTATGAAAATTGAAGAAATATTTGTATGGATTAAAACAGAGTCCTAGGATGTGGTACCAAAAATTTGATACATATGTGTTCAGTTTGGGATTTTAGCGTTCTAAATCAGATCATTGTGTTTATTATAAAACTGATGATGATTGTTTCCTATTTATTGCATTATATGTTGATGATATGTTATTTATTGGTAAATGGAAAGGTATGATTTCAAAACTGAAATCTCAACTTGTTGCTAAATTTGAAATGAAAGATATTGGTGTAGCTAAACACATTCTTGGGATGGAAATTAAAAGAGATAGACAGAATAGAAAGCTATGGCTTGGACAAAGTAAGTATTTCAACTCAATTTAACAAAGGTTTGATATGCAGGATTGTAGACCATTGTGTGTTCATATTTCAATTGGAAAAAAGTTATCTATTTTAGATTTTTCAACGTCACCATCAGAGATGGAAGACATGAGCAGAATTCCTTACCAAAGTGTAGTTGGAGTTTTGATGTATGCTATGGTTTGTACTAGACCAAAGATTGCCCAAGCAATCAGAATTATTTCCAAATATATGTCTAATCCTCGTAGAGTTCATTGGGATGCAGTTAAAAGAGTCTTTAGATATCTATGAGGTACCTCATATTATTCGTTATGTTATCATAGTAATATGATTGAAGATGAAATTTCCCTTGATATTCATGGTTATGTGGATTTAGACTAGGTAGGTGATGTTGATAGCAAAAAATCCACCAGTGCTTATGTGTTTACTTTATTTGGTGATGCAATTAGTTGGATGAGTAAGTGACAGACTATGGTTGTTTTTTCCACTACTAAAGCAAAGTATATGGTAGCTACTCATGCTTGTAAATAAGCCATTTGGTTTAAGAGACTATGTTCAAATATTGGAATAAAACAAGGTGCAATGACAATTTATTACGACAATCAAAGTATGATATGTCTAGCCAAGAACCTGATATTTCATGCCAGGACCAAGCACATTGATGTACAATATTATTTTTGTTAGAGATATGGTGGCAGGGTGAAGCTAGTTAAGGTAGAGACTTTAATGAATGTTGTTGATTCTTTAACTAAGCCTGTGAGCACAGAGAAGTTCAAATGGTGTTCAAGGATATGGGCCTTTCAGCCCCTATAAATTAAGATACAATGTTTACTCCATCCTGAACTGCTCTTGCAAAGTCCTTGAAAAGTCAGAAATTTATTGGCAAAATGTGTCTCAACCTTGCAATTATCTAAAAGTTATTGTTGATAGGACATATATATTGATATATATATCCTAGTTATATTGATAGGTGTATACAATGGTAGCATGGGGTGGAATTGAGGAACGAAATGTGAGTGTCATAACATTTTCAGGAAAACTCCTAAAATGGTTGACATACATTAAATAAATGATACATTGTAAATCTAGACCATTCATTATAAGGTTTTAGATCTAATGGTAGATATTTTGTTGGCCTATCTTGCCTTAGAATGTAACTATTTTATGAGGGAATTGTATTAAGGCTACGGTATAGAGATGGTGATGTACTATGAGAGTTTGATAGTGGTCATGTTGTCTCTTGATCTTTGAGTTGTGATACTCCTATGAGAATCTTACTCTAGGTATATATTATAATCATTATGATTTTTGAATAATATATTGGACAACTTTTGGAGTGCAATGTTTTTCTCCCAAACGATTTTTCCTCATGTAAATTATTGTGTCATGGTATGCATGATATTTGTGTTTATTTTTATTTAATTTTCTATAATTGTTAAAGACCTACAAAAATTTTGCATTATTCTCATCTCAAGATTAGTATAGGGAGTTGTTCTGCTACATTAGAGGCATTATTATTTTGTGTAGCATTAACCAATTCACTTGGGATTTGTTCAAGTGATGGATGTTTATTTAATGTAGGAACTAAAGGTTGGTTTTCAACATACTGTCATTTAGAGTGTGTGGCATCTTGAGACTGAATCATTTGATTCTTCCTAGATGGACAATCCCTTATAAAGTGACCTTCTTTGTGACAATAAAAATAAGCATTAGGTTTATTCAGGTAGACAACAAGTTGGTCAAACTCAAACCCTAGACCGATAAGCTTAATATTATCAAGAAGTTGATTGTTTAAATCCATCTAAATACACACTCTAGGGTGGAATTTTAAACTACCAAATTTATCAAAACTATTTTTGCACCAAATAACTCTTCCCAATTGTGCAGCAATTTCATGTAGAAATGGTCTAAATGCTAGATTCAAAAAAGGTAATTCCATCCATATAGGCTATCTTGATCTAGAATTCCCTTTAGGATGAAAGTCTAAAGTCCATACAGGTAAGTAACAGACCTAACCACATATGACCTGAGTTCCATATTGTAACACAGCCTAAGCATGTTCAACATTCTTAAATTTATAGGAGACATAACCTTTCCCTAATCTATGTTTACATTCAACAATATAGGACCATAACATCATTAGGGAGGAGGAATTCTAAATTTTTACCTGGCTTAGAGCCAACTTGTTCTTCCATATTTGATGCCTCTCTCCCCCATCTTCATCCATCTAGTTCAACTCTACATCTGCATTCATCTCTCCATTATCGCTATTAAAACCCTCACCATTCTCATTGTTATCATCACAAAGGTCTCCTTTGTTAGAACGGCCTCCTCCAAATAAGTAAGCTTTTATTTTTAAACACATGTCTCCTTATAGCACGATCAAACAAAGGAGAAAAAAAAATTGTAGGTTATGGAAATTCACTCAACAATGAGGAAGTATGCTTAGGTTTGCAAACAAAGGTAACCCTCACCAGATAGGTGCAGTCACACAACCACAACCTGCATCCCTAACCCACACCTCTAAGACAAACTTCGTAGGTGTGAAGAATAGAAAACCTCAATCCAAGGAAAATACTTAGAAATGTGGAAGGAAATGCAATAAAACTATATGGTTTCAAACGCTACACTCCTTCATTGAATCTCCCAAAAAAACCACTAAAAATTGCTTAGATTCACATAAATTGTGCTACAAAAAGTTAGGGTTTGAATTGTTGTTCTCCGCCATCGGAACACTCCTAATCCACATCACTATCACTAATTACATTCTCCACCTTCTTAACCTAACCTTACATGATGTCCTATGGCAAGGGAAAGTCTCACAATCACACTTTATTAGTATTTTACCTTTTACCTTTAATTTCTTGTAGGAAATTAACGTCCAAGTGGACATTAGAATGATATGTGGGAGTTTGATTTGGAAGTGAACCTTGTAAGATTGAGTTGGAACTAGATCTTGTGAGATTTCAAGTTTAAAGTGAAATTGCACTTTATTTTTTACAAATATTTTATAAAAAAAATATCTTTTTATATTGTAGAAAAATAAAGCTCAATTAGACATTGATGTGATTTGCAGGAAATCACTACGCAAGTGAACGTGACAATGATTAAAAAATGGATTTTAGATTAAAACTAGACAATGCACAACAATCAAATTTATGTATGAACATAACATATATAATCCTATGTTGAAATCAAAAGAAAAAATTACTAATTTTAAATATACTTTGCATTTGTTAAAAAAAACTAGCTTTCCTCTCTTTGTGATATCCACATGAAAATGTTATAAAGTTTAATAAAACCTCCTTAATAGTATTATCTTATTCATTCAATTCTCCCCTTTTAATATTTATTAAAATCTTTAATTTAAAAAAAAAATGTAAAACTTTTAAAGTTTATAAAACTAATAAAATTTATTAAACTTTTTATTTTAAATAAATATTAAATATTTTTAAGGAGTAAATGAAATGTCATTAATTTTATTGTAATTTTATTTTTACATAATTTTTTTTGTGAACCATCAAGTGTGGGAATTATTTAGCTAATTAGTTATGTTTAACTACTAATTTGAGTAGTCCACTTATGTATCACTTTTTTGTAAAGAAAAATATTTTGTGAGGCAATAGATTTTGTAGGAAGAAACAAGTGATCTAACCTTGCAATAAAAAATATGTGATACCAAATTTGATCTGGTTGAAAGGGTAAAACCTGCAAGTCAATAACTTCTCCATTTTAACATATTTTAACAAACTTTCAAAGAAAAATGGCCTAATTTTTTTTCATTTATGATGAGATATTTGATTATATTAAAGATGTGAAGGGCTTATACCCATTAAAAAACAGGCATAGAGGCCCAACAAGGGCCAAGGGGATCATGAGAAATAAGACACCCAAAAAGAAAAAAAGAAATAATTAATAGACTAGCGAGAAAAACAAACACAAAGTGCAAGGCAAGACCAGCAGGGAACCAGACCATCTACGAGTCTCCCAAAAGCTTGAGGAAACTAATGGCCTACCACTCCTTAGCCAAGAAGTGGAGTTTCTCATCAAAGGTTAGGGGACCCTTACTTGCAGTCTGGATCTCCTCAGCACTGGGCGAACTAGGGCTTCTCTTCTTCTTACCTTTTTTCTCTGAATGTCTTGCCTCATGACCAACCTCAGTCATCCTTTTACCTTGATAGTTACGAATTTCTTGCTGAAAAAATTGTATAGTGACCACAGTGTTCTTGACAATCTCCTTACTATAATCCATAATTTATTGAAGACACTTCAAAGTGTTCCCTGATTCCTATGCATAGTAGCAATTTCCTACTGCAACTTAACCTTATCATCCTTTGTACCCACTAGAGATCTAGGCTCAGTCACCTCACTCTCCCAATTCACCCATTTTTCAAATGACTTAGTGAGGAAGGATAACAAATCCCATTGCCCACCATCCTTGACCTCACCCAGCTAAGATGTTTTTGCTTGAGCACCTTCTCTTCTAGAACTTGGATTATTTCCTTGGTTGTGACAAGCTGACCCAAGAGCCAATTAAGAATATCATTCTGAACATTGTAAGCTACTAAAATATCATTCAACGTATGCCTTAGGGGAACACAAACAATGCAAACATCCTTATCCAAATTGGGCTCACCAAAGGCAGGTCATACAAATTAACACATAGGCTGAGAGATCTTTGAGGGCTAGGTGGATTAGTGGCTGGGGGGATTTCAAAACATCAGACACATCATCATGGTCAAGGGAGCCAGTAGGAGAATTTTTAGGGGTAGGTTTCCATGACTCATAGTCCAATTTCTCAAGGTAATCAAAACTAGAAGTAGAAATAGGAGTGGGGTCAGGGAATGAAACACACTTTTAGGGGTCAATAATGGGGTCCTTAGTAACAAGGGTTCTACCATGTTCCCTAGTAATTTTGTGAGTGGTGCATAGAGTCTTCTCAGGGCCACAAGTGGAAAGGGGGCCTTCCAAAGGAATGGAAAGGTTTATAATGACCAAGATGTTCTTTTTAACAAAGGTCGGGGAGGGAGAAAGAGAAGCCTAGTGGCAGTAAAGTTGAAGAATTAACCCCTAATGGATGGGAAGGGTTTTAATCTTACCCTGAACAACCTTGATAGATTGTTCCAAGAAGAGGGGACCCAAAAAGCAAAGTTCATTTTGACATTATATCTAAAATGATTTAACATGGGAAAGAGGTGAGTGTGAAACTAATGAAAGCAACCCTCCAGAGTGGCATACTTCATTAACACCTCCATAATATTGCTCCACACCCCAAGAAGGTTGGCTCCATTAAATCATAGTGGTATCAAAGGAAAACCTTTATATTTTATACTTAATATAAGCATCCACTAATTCCAATCATTAAATAAATATTAAGATGTTTTGATATATATTTTTTGTTTTAATATTTCAAGTCACTACTTATCAAATGGGATGCACCTTCATAGGACACAATAAACAATTCTAATCCATAGTGGAATTATAAAACCTATATAAAGACTAATTTTTCTACAAAATACTTTAAAACATTTATCATTTTAAGAAAGTTGCAATTGAATCCAACTCAACACTAACAAAATAAAGACCTTCAAAACAAACACATCCAAGAACAAAAAGAGATGACAAAATAAAAATTAACCTAACTATGTACAAGATACTTTCTAGATGAAAAAATTTCACAAAAACACAAATCAATGCTTGTATTCACATGATTTTTCAATATGTCTAGCAGTATTAAGGTTTTTAACATAGTCCTAAGTTTTCCAAATATATTCTTATACTCAAAAAAAATATTTCAACTATACTACTCTCATATTCAATAAAATGGTCATTAAAAAATAATAAATTAGGTAGTTCATTATATTCATGCTTATTCCACTTGCATGTTTTATTTCTTGAATTTTCATAGTCAAAATTATAAGTATTAATATTTATTGTGAAAAAGAGAGATGCAACTTGATCTTTGTCTTTTAATCAATAAAATATTTTTTTCACTATCAGTTGATTCACCATCTAAGGCTTCTTCATCTTCAGGAGGATGTAGTTCATGACATATCATTCATTTTTCTAAGTTGTTATGTGGCCAAAAAAATGAATTATTGTGTTTTTTCAAATAATTTTTCCAAATCAATTTCAATAACATCCTCAACCAACTCTTCTACAAATTTTATTTTCATTGAAGTTATTTATAATATTCCTTTTGTACAATGGTTTGAGATTTGTCCTCAAGAAATATCCCAATGTCTTCTTTAATTTCTCGAACATCAACATTATTTAAGTGAGAATTTTTATCATCAAAACATGATATACACACATGTTTTTTGCTTAATTCATTTGAATTTAATGGAGAAACATCATTTAATGGATGTGAAAACTTCCATGTTTCAACTTTTAATTAGATTGTATTGATGTTTAATTATATGCATCAAATATAAAATCTCTTGAATCTTTTTTTTTTTATCTTTTGATCCTCATCGCCAATTTCTTTATTTGCACCATTTGATCTTCAATAGATTTACTCTAGTTGACTAGAAAAGTGTCCCAAAGAGAGGTATTGGTTTGGTATGACTGGTTATTTGGTTGCATTGAGTTGCAACAATCTTGAAAATTTAGACAACACTTCATTTACCCTAGTTATGGTGATTTCCTTTAGTGCTATTCTAAAATCTCATACAATGACTAAGTTATTTTTCTCTTATTTTTCCACACAATTAAATTGATCTAACAATTGTTCACACTTATTTTTATGACCAGTTGTATCAACCAATTGAAAAAATAATTTCTAAAAAAATAGATTTAAAATCATATCCAAAATCATTTAATTGACATATATTTTTTATTGTTTTGCATCTTTAATCTAATTATTATATGCATCTAAATCATTTTTCAAACATATTGTCATTTTCAAAAATCAACATATCACTTTCAAATTGATGTTTCTTATTATTCAATAACTAGAAATGTGACATTTTTCTTATGTACAACCATCAAATAATTCATACATATATTTAATTTCATATATATGTGAATTTTCATCAATAAATTGAAAAATTTTATCTTTACCATGATATAATTCATCTTTGCAACTTTTTGAAAAGAAATTAAAGCAAAGTAGTTGATGTTGAATTTTCATTTTCAATTGGTGCATCCTCTACAAAATGTATTCAAGTTCTTGCAATACATCTTCTTGCTTCAATTTTTTTTCCTTTTCTTGAAAAACTTTGGGCCTACATACTTCTAGAAATAGGATTGGTCCTTTCAAATCCAAAACCAACCTTGTTAGAAAATTTAAACAATTAATTTCACCATGTTCAATATTATCATGTATTCTACATTTTTTTGATGAGGAAAAATGAGAAAAAAATCTAAGGATATAATTTTTATTCAAAACTTCCTAAAAAAGAGGAATGTCAAACTTCAAAATTTTCTTGACAATAGGATTCATCACACCACTAATTATCTATTTGTAGTTCATTATTTTTATTTTTATTTTTTAATTTTATTTTATTTTTTTAAATGTAAGAGATTTAACATATTTCAGCTTAAAAACTTGAAATTTCATTGCAACTCCAACTCATATAGGCTCTTCTTTTAGTACTACTCTTTTTAACATATTTTATATGCACGTAAAAAACAGAGATAAAGTTCAAAACAAATCTTATCTCTCTTGAAGGATAATTAAATCCTAAAACTTAATGTTACTATCCCAAGGCTTCGATTGCCAGGTCCTAATGCACTAGTTTTCACTCAAAATTTGTTTTAGGTTGATTCATAAAGGAACTTATACATTTGTTCACTCATTTTGGAGTCTAGGATGTGATGAATTTATAGAAATATTAATAAAATTTAACATTATTTCATCTCTAATCACAAGTATCACAAGTTATTTTGGAAGATTTTTATAAATTTTAGATAACTTTGATTAATTATTTTGAAATTTAACTAATGGATTTAAAGAAAATAAAAAAATAGGGAAAAGAGAGGAAAAGGATTATAAAATTTAAATTTTCAATGATTTTGCATGAATACACTTCAAATTTATGAACATACACCTTAACCAATTTATGTTTTTCCAGAATTATTCACATCTACACATAAATGGTGTAAATATTCAAAGGAAAACTTATTAAATTAAGAGATCAAAATACACACAAATATTGGTGCATTAATTTGATATTCCAAAATATTGACAAGTATTCATAGTCACTTTTGATTTACAATGTATATGACCTTTACTAGTATCAAATTAACAATTCTTACAAGTATAAACAAATAATTTCATTGATCTAGATGAAAGGAAACCATGAACTGAGAAATTCAACAATTATTAAATAGTTTGTCCCACAATTAGGAACAATTTCTACTTCTTTGAAATGGTCAATTTTGTGGCCTTTTATAGACACAAGCACTCAAAAACCAATTACAAATCAATGGCTCCCAATTAATTTTTTATCAATGGCTCATATTTATGATGGAAACATATTCTATTTTTCAATCATATATTCCAACATCTAAGATGTTCTTGGCATATTCTTAACACGTTCTCTTCTTTGAGAGTTTGTATGCATATATTTCATCAGAATTTTTAAACTGGAAGCTCTCACTGACTACAATTTAATATTACTTAAAAAAATAAAACAATTAAATTCACAAGCTTTGGAAAATAAATCTAAATAGTAACTTGAATTGATAGCATAAAAAAAGACATTATTTCTTTACTTTTACCTCTTAAAACCTTGATTTAAATTTAAAATAACTTTTTTAAAAACTTGTGTGAATATAATAATGATAAAAATATTTAAATGTTCATATTAAAAAATCACCTTTCTCATTCATATTACCTTTTAATATGGGCTATTGTAACGTTTTCACCACATGGTAATATTTAAAAGAATGAGTTAATCGTTCTTTACTTTTTGGTGACAAATGTCTTCTTAAGATTTTTGAAGTAATCGAACCTTTTATGGTAATGTAAATTCACTCACGCTTTGAATTTTATTAGGTAGGCTTATGACATGGTCAATTTCCTTTAATAAACTTTATTTTTAATTTTTAATATGTTTAATAATGTGCTTTCTTTCCATGCAGAAATGTGCTTCTTAACCTGACCTTATGCAATGTCTTATTGCAAGGGAATGTCCCATTGTCATTATTTATTAATATTTCACCTTTTACCTTTAATTTCATCTTGTGACGTTTGAGGTTGGTTTGAAGATAACCCAAAGTTCATGGTGCAATTGGATTGAAATTGGGGTCATATGAGGAATCCATCTTCTTTCATTTCCTTTGTGACCTAGTGAAGACCATATAAGGCTTGTGACCTTGAGGCTTTTGGAAATGAATGCAACTAAAGATAGAGATGCAAACTAAATATGGTAATGCAAGCTAAAAATGGTAATGATAATAAGACTATGCTATGTTTTTGGGATTTTTGGAATATAAAGATGCAAGATGGGAATGCAACTATGACTAAGCCTGGTATTGAAAGTGGTAATGAGACTATGACTAAACATATGCTTGGATGGAATACCAGATGATGATGAGACTAAGACTATGACTATGGTTGGATTTGGATATACAATTTTGAACCTTAAAAGAGGATGCTAAGAAAACTATGATGAACCAAAGTAACAGCTCTAAATGTCAACACCTCAAAGGGACAAGGACCAAGATGATGATGATTATGATTGGATAAAATGTGGGCCTAAACTAGACATGTGAGCTATAATTCCAACGTAAGGATGAGATAGATAAGCATTTAATAAGGTCAAGACACCTAAATATGAAACTATGGTATGCCCAATAGTATGGCAAGCCTCCTAATCTTAAGACTCAAAGATGTTGATGGAATGAGGTGTGGTATAGTGTATGTAAGCTAGGACTATGCAAGCCAACCTAAGGTAAATGATGAAATGCAATGAATGGGTTGGCTAAACCTAAACAAGTCTTGGATTTGAGTGTACAGTCACTTTCTGTAAGGTAATTGGAAGTTGGATGTACAATTTTTTTTCCCCAAAAAATTGAAACTAATAGATGCGGTGTTTTAGGCTTCCCAGGTTTTTTTATAAATGTGGTGTTCTAATTGACGATCTTATGGTTTTTTAATAAACAGTTGCAATGTTTTACCTCTTTGACCCTAATTTGATGTTTTCTAGGTTGTTTTTTCATTTTGGGAAAGTTCAAATTTGATCATAAAACATAGCAAACACTCCAAAGATAGATTTGGTTGCTTTTGACTCTTTCACTTCTTGGTAAGCAAGTATTTCACAAGTTTTCTTCCACAAAACTTGCTTGGACTTGGTTCTCAAATAATACAAACAAGCATAAACTAGCTAGTAGTAATAGGACTATCTACTAAACTGGACTAACCTCACCCCCAAAAGAGTTATGTTAAATCTAAGAAAAGGGAGTGGGTGAAATTAGAGTATGCCAAGTTCATGGACCATGTTAACACCTCTTGCCTTGAAAGGAGTAAATCCAAACAAGGAACCTTGCCACCTCAACCAAGAATCAGGCGTGGTAACTTCAAGGTACAATTTGCATCCCTTACACCAACAATGGTAGACTCTCAAAATAGATCTTAGGCTTCTAAAACAATGGTTCATAGTGGGGACTATTGTGAACACCCATGGTATAACATCAAACATGAGACACTAAAGGCTCTAGTCAACACCAATGTGGTCTATACACCCACATCTGAATTGAAATGTGTGGTATACTTCACAGGATAGTGCTACTAACTTTCACCTTCGCACCTTTGATATAGCCTGTGGGAAACGTGCTTGAGGTTGAACCCTTGAGTTCTCTGTTAGGATGTGTCTCAACATAGGCCTCCTACTAAAAGAAAAATATATTGATATGTGTTTCTCATGCACCCAAGATTGCATGAAATGCAAGGGGAGAGGATACACACACCAATCTAGGATTTAATAGAACGTGCAAGTGCAGAAGACATGAAAAAACTTGCTCTTTTTAAGCACCAATTCAAAATGTTCCTAATTTAAAAATCACAAACACACAATGGAACCCTACAAGAAATTGGATTAGTAGTTTAGATCAAAATATCTTCTCCCAACGATTGCCACAAGATGAAAATCAAATATTATTAACCAAAAAAAAAAATTGCATGCTATCAATGTGATTCCATGATCTAATAATTTTGTTATATTTTTCCCCAAAAATAAAATGCAAATCTAAGATACCCCTGATAAAATTTTGAGAACTTTCCAAAAATGTAAAAAGTTTAGAAAAATTCATTAATTTGAGCCCTAGGGAGCAGATTTGTGAAGTGTTGATTTTAAAAGATCTAATTGTAGATTAATTATTTGAGGTAAAAATAAAAATGTAAAGAAAAAACCCCCTATAGAATTCTGAGATATTTCTAGATTCGCAAAAACTTATGAAAAATTCGTTAATTTGAGACCAAAATTTAAGATTTATTAAAAATCATAAAAACATGATAACTTTCTCAAAAATGTCGACCTGGAGCTAATTTTTGGAGTGTAAGATTATGATACTTAATCTAACCTCTAGTAAAATTCCCAAAAAAAAATCGCAGCTATTTGGGAAATATGATAAAATCTTTGAAAATTACTAAAAATAGCATAACTCACTCAAAAATGTTGACCTGGATCTTATTTTTGGAATATAGGCTCCTAATACGATCCTTGACCTACAATAAAAAAAAAAAACCCAGAAAAAAAATTTAGTCGTTGGAAAGATATGATGAAATCTTTGGAAAATCTGATATGCACAAGGTTAGTCTTGAATTTTTTTTAACAAAACAACAAGACAAGGTTAGAAAACCTCAAAAAATAAATATACAATAGGTATGTTCAATTCTCGTTAAGCTCACCAAATGTAGATTGGGGTTAGAATTTGGGGAATAAGCATGAATCAATAATAGCAACCACAAAATTATCTAATTCAAGCTATGAAAACCCTAATCCAACAATGAAACACAAATGACAATAGAAATACAAATAATAAAGCAATAATACTCAATCTCTATGCCATAGATGATTCTCCTTCATTGCTCTTCTCCATTTTGCTTTGTTTGTTCTCAGATTTGTAGTATGCAAGATGTATGATAAGCTTGATATTGATGCAAGATAGCATCTCAAGATAGCAAAATTTTAAAGATTGTGGTGGTCTGAGATGAATGATATGAGAAGCAAAATATTGAAGATTGTGGTTAACCCTAAAATTAAGGTGATAGCTTGCTTTTATATAAATCCCAATTTAAATGAAGGGTTAGGATTGAATGATGAGGTATGATGATCAATGGATGAGATTAACTGAGAAGAAAAGAGATAAGGATGGGAAGGATGGACCAAAACTCAAGAAATTGGTTGAAATTTAGGGCTTGGCTAAGAAGAAATTCAAATTAAATAATGATAGCAATTATTTAATTTAAAGGAGGGAAAATGAATAATTAAATAATTAAAACAATTATTTAATTATAGAAGGTGGGGTGTTAAAATATTAAATAATTAAAAATATTTTTTTAATAAAAGATGGAGGGAAATGATAAATAATTAAATAATTTAAAACAATTATTTAATTATAGAAGAGGGGAAATGATAGAATAACTAAATAAAATTATTTAATTAGGGAGAGAAAAGGCATACTATCTTTGATAAAATATAATCAGTAAGACAAAACATTGTATATGTTATTATATTCTTATCTTAAAGTATTGTTTAGATTCATAGAAAAAGATAATTAGTGACGTAATTTAAATAAAATTGATATTTATTTAAATTAAACAAAAGAGGAATAAAGATAAAATGAATTAATTAAATAATTAAGAATTATTTAATTAATAGAAGAAAATGACATTAGGAAATAATTAATAATGCATGGAAGAAGGCGACTGAGTGATAAAATGTTGCTTGCAGGCTTGGGCTTACAGTACCAACCCTTTACAAGTTAGCATTGATAATTTTAAGAAATCATACTAATATAATCGAATAATACTTGTAAAGTAAAAAATAATCAAAGTATTATAGTAGAAAAAATAACTAGCACAAAATATACCTAAAGAAAATCAAGTTCCAAAAAAATCTAGCCTCCAAAACACACTCAAAACCCACTCAATGTATATCAACAATATATATATTACTTGATGTACTTCAAATGGCTCATCTACTCTAGCTTAATTCTACAAATTAAAATGGTCCACTCGTGTGGCTCTAAAATCCTTACACTTTCATCTAGTATCCCCGGCCACAACTACCAATGGCCACAAGTGTGGGCTAGAGGTCTCAATTACAATATTGCCTCTCCAAGCTTGGCAAACTTGTCAATATCTCAACATCAATGAATATTGTAACAATCGACTTGCTCACACTGATCGGTTGTTTGGGGTGTTTGGGAGGCTTTACACCTCTATTGATTATCTCCTTTGATACAACTTTTCCTAGTGGGAGATTTCTTAGAGGCAATAGCAATGGAGTGTTATCCATCTTTGATGATGTAAATGGTGATTTACTAGTGATTGGTGCATTTTTTGGTCATGTTGCTAGGGGTGTGATGGCTTTGACTAGAGCTTTTGGCTTGAGTCTTAGTTCCCCAAAGTCCTATGCAGCCATAGTTGGTAGAATGGTTCTTGACAACCCTTCTCTTTGAAAAAAGATGACCTCTTCCCTACTCACAAACCACCCACAATTATGGTTTTTGGACAAGATATGATAAAAATGAGTACTTTTATCTTCACTGAGGTTTGGTCTATAAATATAACAATTTTTGGCCTTCTCTTCCTAAATTACACAACTAGATTCTAGAATATTAGAACCCTCTCATTACTAGTAATATTGAGCTATATCTTTGTGCTAGAGGCTTCTTCACAATAACTTTTCCCTATTTAAAGGACTAAGATTTTGTGCTTGACAACATGTTGTAGATGTGGGGAGAGCACTCCCTCTCAATCAAGCCTTGGTCTATCTCCTCCAATCCCCTCTCAAAACCTCTCAATGTCAAATAATTTGGGTTAGGCTACCAAATCTTCCTCTTTAAATATAAGAAGACTCCTACTATGAGGCCATTACTAATGCAATTAGTTGCTTCTTGAAGGTCGACTATGTTGCTTCCGAATAGGCCACTATATATTCTGCTAGACATTGCTATCTCCAAGTATCTTCGTGGGGATATTGTTTTGATGGTGGGGAATAGGCCTTAGACTCAATCCCTTGATTATGAGGTTCTCCCTTCAAATGTAGATGTTTTTTTTTTTTTCCATCGGCCACTTGACTTATAATTGTTCACTCTCTTGGTGCAAGGGTGTGGCTACATGGTGGAAGAATGCCCACAACAATCACTTGACTATTAATGCTTCTAACTCTCTAGTTGATGGCTCCTATAAGGATGATGAGTCTTCAGAGTATGTTGGATCATTTCTTCATGTACCCCCTACAATTTCTTAAGTGATTGTTATAGCTCTAGAAGGTCTCACTCATACGTATTGGTGAGTCCCACCTAGCTCCTAATCCAATTGTTCATCAATTGGCATCTCCTGCTAGACATTCGTCTATTTTTGCTGTATCCATGAATGATCCCTCTAAAGGGGCGTCCCCCCTCTCCTAGGTTCAAGGACTTAGAAGATAGCATTTCTTGGATAATTGTTCAAAGGTGGAAGAAAGGTCTTCTCAAATTTTTCTCTCAATAATACACCAAAGTTAAGCATTTGAGGTTGAATTGGGAAGGGTCTAGCATTGTTTGGGTTGGATTCTTGGGTACTATTTTGTGCTTGGAAACTTGGTTATATAGTTGTGTTTGATCTAGCTTAGTAGCTTCACTCTAGTTGTATTATGTTTGTCCCATCTAGGAAATTATTATGTAGGATTTGAGTTGTTTTGTTTGATGTATAGGGTTTATGATCCCTTCAAACCAACTTATCTCAATCAAAAATAAATCCTACAATTTGGTATCAAGAGTATCAATGCTTTAATGGAAGAAAGAAAATATCTTCAAGACATCAAATAATGATATGTCACCTCCAACACATGCTCTCCAACTTGTGAACAATACAACTTCACAACCATACCATAATGTTGCAACCAAGAGCAACAAGATTTCAACACTCTTCAACCATAGAGAAGATCTAGTATCATAATAATTCCTTTTAGTTGCTTCATTCACGCAAATACTCTATCCCAAATAGTCTATAAATAGGAAAGGATCAACCCAAAAAACTAAGTTTTAAATTCAATGCATCCAAGCGACATTTCCAAAATGGGTGTCCAAGTTTCACTCTAGATCTAGGAGTCATTGCAACATCCGAAGAAAAACCCCCTATAACCCTTAATTTAATTCTTACACTCATGATGATATGTCTTCAAGTGACCCCCTACACATTAAATATATGTTTTCAATGTACATGCAACAAAGTTTTAAAAAAAATATTGATCTACCCAAAGTGCAGCATCTCATTTCAAGATGGACCACAACTTTATAAAATATTAAATAGTTTATTCAAAGTGCACAACTTTCCCAATAAAACTATAGTTTCACTTTGAGACTTGAATATAAACCAAGTAAAATAGGTCTTATAAAATGTAATATATGTGTTGCTTGAGTTATAGCTAGAAAATAGTTCTACCATCTCCTAGGTATGGTAGTTTTATAAAGCGAATGAACCTCAAGGCTCAAACACTAACCCGTGCTTTTTGGATGCCATAGTTTAAATTTCTATTTAAGTGGTGACACTTCTAGTATGGATATACACTCTACATAGGCAAGCAATTTTGATGACCTAAGGACTACACTTAAGGGAAATACCCCACCCCTTAAAAAGGTGAAAGACAAGGACTACACTAAAGGGACTACACTTAAGGGAAATACCCTACCTAATGGGAAATAGCTTGATATGTTAGAACCATATAGTAACATTGCTTCAAATTAAGTTGGGAACATATTGACCTATGGTGTGGTAGGATTCCTAAAAGCACATCCTTGCACACACAATATTGACCTTAGAGAAAACTTTCAAAACAATTTTATCAGCATTGAAGTAGTGGGTTAGTTGGTGTGCATGGAAAGATCTATGAAAATTAAATTGGGAACATATTGACTTATGGTGTGGTAGGATTCCTAAAGGAAAATCCTTGCACACACAATATTGACCTTGGAGAAAACTTTTAAAACAATTTTATCAACATTGAAGTAGTGAGTTGGTTGGTGTTCATGGAAAGCTCTATGTTTAGTTAAAGATAATATTTAAGATAAATATTATTTCCTATAGCAATTGAACTATAGGAAACCTTTTTACTTACAAGCAATTGAAACAACATTAAAAACCAATGAACCTTTTAAATTAATTACCTCAACTTGGTGTTACAAGGATTTAATGTACGCAAAATCTCTATTTTTTATACATACAACTATATTTTGAAGATTGACTACATAAATATTGGTGTTTATTAAATGAACTCATTTCTTTGTTCATTATTCATCTCTTTTGGTTGTGTGACATTTTAGTTAATTATCTTCATGTTCTGTTGTGCTTGTTTTTTTGTTTCAAGATAGAGTTGTAGGCATTAAAAATAGAGATCAAGGCTACATCAAGATTGAACATAATTGATGATCTCATCAAGTATTACTATTTCTACAAGGACCTTGTAAAATAAAAAAAAGTTATATCAATGTCAACCACTTCAACAAGTGGTCATTATGAACCAACTAGAATCTAGTAGGAAACAATATGGTAGTTGCCTCCTCTAATTTCAAGCCAACATGAGTAGCTATAAGAACATGACAATAACTAGTTGAAATAGAAAGACACCCCTCAAACACATGCCTATCTACACACAAATTAAACTCAAATCTAAACCCACTCAAATTCAAAATTACCAAACAATATGCCCCTAATAATAAAAGCACCTTGTGTTTCAATGACAATAGAATAAATCAACCCATTACAAGTTATAAAATTATCACTTCAAGGACCTTATAGAGAAACAAGGCAAACTTAAAAGAAAAATAATCATACCATTATATACCTAAGCTTCTTTCTATAGTATAAAAGCTAAGAAAGCATAAAAACATAACTAGTCTATCATCTTTGTGTGACCCAAATTTTATTCTACGCTTAGGAATCGCATCTATCATTCTAAAGCTACATGATAGGAAAATACTAGTCCTCAAAAGTCATAAATTTCTATAATATTATTTTCTAAAGAGCTCATTCCTTCCTAGGGAAATGCCAATATATCATATTTAATTGTGATCAAAAGATTTTTCATATAAAGCACAACAACAACTAGAAAAACCCATACATACAAAACCACCAAAGAAATTGATACTAGATTTTTTCTTATTTTTGTTGGTCCAAAGCATTTCAAAACAAATTGAAAATAAATACAAAACCACCAAAGAAATTGATATATTACCTACTCTATGAGAACCCAATGATCAACGAACACTCATTTGGACAGGGGTCGCAATGAAAGGCTATGTTAAAAAATAATAAGCAAACTGTCAAATTTGTCAATTTGAAAGACAAGACCCACAATGAAATGCCTACCAAACACATGCCCTACATACAAGTATCAAATAAAATCCCAAATCTTTTGCCCTATAAACAAACCTTGTAATGAATTAATTTCCAAGGAATTTTTTTATATAGGTGTTTCCATCACAAGAATTAAGGAGATTTTATTAAATGACATACTTTTCCATTCAATTACTATTTCTGCAATGAAACTTGAAAATAGTAACGTGTCTCAAATTCTAAAATATGTGAAACTTCCAACACTCCTATCCTACCTTACAAACAACCATCTCTTCTTCCACCACACTCCTATCCTACCTTACAAACAACCATCTCTTCCTCCACCACTAAACCACACAGATCATGTTCTAAAATAACAACTAAAAACAAGTTTCTATCCTCCTCTGCAATTAAAATAGATGAGGAATAAGCATCACATGTGACTCTTCCTATACATAAATTGTTTGGTAACATTTCAATATATTATTTTCCTTATTTCTTACATTTACCTTATTCCCCATCTGTCCATAATTGCTAAAAGCAACCCGTAGATAACTTAAAAACAGACCAATGTGATCATTAGAAGACCAAGGGAGAACAAAAATCAGAAGTGAACTTTATTAGAAAAAGAGTTTGCACTTATGAAATTCATAAAAATGAATATGACAATTACAATTTACTTTTTTATTTACATAAAAATCAAGTGGTATCATATTTTTTAACTGACACATAAATTAACTTTTGAACTATCAAATCTGTTGTACCATAAATATTTTGTAAGTTGCCATAACAAATCATACAATATTAACCTTAAGAAAATCATTTTGACACCCAAATTTTGAAAATTACCAAAACAAAACCATATAGAATTAGCCTATCAGACAAATAAAAATTTAAATATGAAAGAACTTAAATAATTGCATTCAAGATCACAACCCAACAATAAATATCAAAATCTAAACAACATTTATACTAGATGTTCCGAATCCAAATTTCACAGTAACCTTCACATCAAAAACCAATCATTAAAATTATAATAAAACCACAAAAAAGGTTGTGCCACAAATGATTTACCACGAAACAAGATAGCTAAGTACTTGACAGGCGCCATAAAATGGTAGCTCTCAGTCCAATATTTTAGTGTTTGGTTGGCTGCACAGTTCCCAAATAACAGAAACTATTACTTAAGAACTTCACACTGTCCATAGCTCTTGTTAAGACAGTAAACAAAGAAGATTCTCCTCCTCCATATATCATAAGCCCAATGACAGACATTCTCCTCAGAAACATTGACTTCAGCTCAGAATTATATGAGGATATTTATAACACAGAAACAAAACCCAATACACAGATATTGTTGACTTTAAACCTGCCAAACACATCATACGGAAAAGCATAATCATATAATTTAAAAACTCACTAATCATATAATTTAAAAGCTCACTGCCAATAATATTTTGGGCAATCTGCAGGAGAAACAATAACTAGAAATACGTCTGAAGAAGAACATGATTGTTTTGTTCTGAGGCTCAAAACCTCGTTATTTAACAGAAATTGCAAAGTCTCGGTCCTGACAAGTTTAGTGCTGGATAACCAGTTGCCACTGGCTTCAAAATTTTGCAGCTATATAATGGCATAATGAACAAACAATTAGATGGATTAGTTATGCCATAACTAATCTCCATAAGTACCTGCCTAGTAGAATACTGGCTCCAATAATCAAAAACCAAATAAAGGCCGATATGGAACCTAAGAAAAACACAAAAAGGAAGCCAGTCTGTGAACTTCCCCTTGTTCTCCTCCGTGTAGCACGGTTTTCTGATATCAAGTCAGTACATCCAGGCAATCCATCCATGCTGCCAGAAGATATACCAGACGAGAAAGTAGATGAGGAAATCCCAGATTCATCAACTGGCCCGTGTTTTCTAATCTCGGAGCATGGATAGTTCACAGTTACAGCTGCCATATGCTCCTGCACAGTTTGTGTATGCATTGAACTTAATTTGGGAACTTGTGACATCAATTTATTTTTAAAAGGAAAATCAGCTGCAAATGCAGGACGAGTAGGAATAGATGCTAGCAGAGCTTCAAGCTTAGAAGGTGATCCAGCACGGCAATGCTCATCCCCTTTGGCACACAGCATGCCAGCACTTACATGTCGGGTTGTATTGACCTCGTTATCTGAACAGAAAACATTAGCTAAATATTAAAGAAAGAACTAAAGTAGAATTATGCATCTTGCCAATAGTTAATATTATAAACAGATTTGTCCAACCTGACAAAATGGATTACTGCTCAATGTAGATGCCATGTAAAAGGCAATTACAGAGCACCAATTAAAATGGCAAAAAATCATTTGCTCATTGCACCTGTTGAAGAGGTTGCATTTGTCAATTGCCCTTCTGTCCAAAACGGACTCCCTGAATATTCTGCCTGTGGACTTGTGTGTAGCTCAATTTCTGAATTATCCTGTTCGATAATGTTAAATTTTGTCAAAAACAGAATGCTATGAAAAAATGATGAATGCATACGAAGAATACGAGAATGATATTCCAATCCCTAAAGTCTCTCTAATTGAAGACTGCTATGTCATATTTCAACTCAAAATCCCAATCAATGACAAACATGACTGTTAGTTTTACAATAATATACAAACAATAGAAATGTACTCAAGACTTCAGATTTCAAAATCCATATTTATGTCAAGTTCCGATCATGAAACATAAGCCTTTACCTCCAATAACACACACTTTCCGTATTGTGAAGTCTCAGTTCTTTTGGCCACTTCAGTTGATATACATTGATCTGACCTGAAAGAGCTTGGTCCAGAATTCTTATTTGCACTCTCACTTTGATACCATGCTATAGATGGAACCCCAATATCATCTGAACCATTGAAGGCATCAAAATATGTGTCCCTGTTGCCATGCGTTTCTTGAGCAAAAGGATTCAACTGTAGTGGATTTGTAAGGTCGTTCAGCTCAAAGTAACCTCCATGCAGAGTATCTGTTGATGATTCGTAATTATCTCGTAAAAATTGACTGAAGCTAGCAGAACCCTGCACTCCAACTTCCATACCACCTTTCAAGTGACAGCTACTGTTATCATCCTCCATGGTGCTTTCAATAGCTTTGTGCCTTCCATCAAGAGAATGAATATCCTCCAGATTTTCATAAATCTCATCAAATTCTTTCTGCAAGACAATAAATGTTGAAGTTTCATTAAGGATAAAAAATCATCCTCCTATAAACCAAAAATGTTGGATCCTCTATTAAGTTTCAGAAAGAAAGTCCATTTTTTCTGCTGGAAGATTGTCAAATATCTTTAAAATAGAAAGTTTTGGCGTCCCATTATCATGATTGAAAAATAAATTAATAACTCAATCCTTCAAGATGATGCCTATATCAGTATAACTACATCAAAGATGATTCAATTTTGGCTTTGAAAATACGTTGTATTCACTATATCAATATTAAAAGTGGCCGACTTATAGAAATCGAAGTAAAAACATATAGATAATGAGTGCAATATGCCCATAAGTCCCATACCATAATTAAAGCATAAGAATTTCCAAAATCAACAGTTCCAGAGGCTAGTTATTCAGGATAATGCCTTAAGTGTGACACGAATAAAACTACAACCCTATCACTTCATCGACACACAAGAGGCACAACTTTAGTTCAACAGAAATGCAGCACTCGACATTCAATGATAAGAACATTTCTCCTTGAAACTTGATTACCTGATATTTATTAGCACCCTGTCGGGAACTTTCACCTCTATTGAGGTTCAGCTTCCGATCATCTGGATAATCAGCACATCCTGACAAGAAAAAGCTAATTTCAATATTTTCTTCTCCAGGAGCGTCGTCTTTGTCTAGGATAAGAACTCCGTTGTCCATCACTTCAGCTACTTCAGGGCATGTAGTAACATTATCGTTGGCATTGCTCAAAGTTGAATTGTTTGGATGACATGCAATATAACCTTTTTCCAAAGAAAATGATGCCCCAGCTTCAGCAGATGTTTCCTCATTCCAATCCTCTTCCCTAAAAGGAGCACCATACTCTTCTGCAGTTTTGGGGCCAGGACCACTCTTTTCAAAGACTCGGCAAAGTACATATGAATCCTACAGCAACACAAAAAATTCTAAAATCAGCAATTACACTGACATATTGCACCATTGTTTGATTGCAAAATATGACTAGACTCAATCAGCAATGCATAATAGAAATATTAACATGTTTCCTAGGTTAAAACATCATGCTCTGGACTTCTAGGATATTAATTTTAATGACTAAATATACAGTTAGTCAACAATATCTCTAAAAGCAGTTACCATTGGTACAAAGCTCTACTTATTCCTATTTCTCTCAACTTCCTAACTTTCTTAGTTTTTCAGATTTTCACAGATAGACACTTAGATTCAGCTTTTCTGGAATCATTTAAACTAGGATCACACAAAAATCTGTGCAAATTATAATTAGCAGGAAGGAACATTTGAAACCATTGTTGAAAACGAGGTTCAAGAATCTCCCCATATATAATGATTACCATTCAAGTGCCCAAGATACCTCTCCATAATGGCATTAACAATAGGAAATCTAACCTGTTTCTATGCACTGCCAACACTCTTCTTTTATAGGTTTATTTCCCCCTTGTCTGCCCAGTTTTTTACCTCAACAATTTTTAAACTTTTCAAATCAAATCAGAAGCATCACTATGTGTTAAACCCCTCTGTCACAGCAACCCATTTGAGTCACTGGCTCTTGCTCACAAATATTCTTAATCACTCTTAAACATCAAACAGCTCACCAAACTAAAGTCGTCAATCTGCACTTGTAGTTGCAAGATGTTGGCATCACTTGTTTTTCCACACCAAGTTATCATAGTTGCCCATCACAAATAATGTTGCACTTAATCAGGCTTGTGCGAGCTAGTTGTATCAGACTTAGAAGAACCAGTTTTAAATATTTGAAGGAAAATCATCTATCTCTTCAATCAAAACCCTGGAAGCAGTTGCACAATTTAACCTGGACTGGCCGAAACAATTAAATTGGGAGTTTAATTTGAGCTGGAACAATATCATGTTATAAGAACAGTTAAGACTTCGTTGAACACAATGTGACAAACTTTCAAGGCAAAAATCCTCCCCATTTGGAAGAAATTAAATTAACATTATTTTGTCCAACAGGTTACAGAAACAATTAGAACAAGAGTTTTGAAGAGACTCAAGCAAAATAAATTTACAGGGGGCTTCATGGGGTTATTATATGCAATATGGACTTTCAAGTGAAAATATTCCTCCAGTCAAAAGATATGGAATTATCCTCTTTCAAACTGAATTTAAAAATTCATTGGAAAACTTTTACAAAGCTTACACAAACACATCTGGAGATAATCACAACAATTGCCAAGTACGGTGAAAATGTATGAGGTATTCACAGTGTTTTAAATGTGAAAGGTTAAAAAGATTCAAGCTTTTGCTATGGTTTCGAAACCTCTCAAAATTCCTGACAGACACTTTATCATAGCTTTAAAAAGGTTTTGAAAATTATTCAAATGGCAAGAATTGCCTTTCTCGGAGCTAGGAAAGAGTTTCACAACTCTCATCCAGAGTATGATAAGGCAATTACAACCTTATCAGCTCCTAACTTATCCATCACAAGCTATGCATCATAAAAAGGAAGAATATTTATTATTTAAGTAAAGAATGTCAAGTGTTCATTGGAATTTGGAGTAGTTTATAACCACCGTCACCTGATACTCAATTTCAAACCTATGTAGAATATCTGACAGAATTTAAAGGTAGCGTTGATCAGCATTGTCATGTGGTTTTGGAACCCCTATCAAAGCCCGGCATGCCCTTCAGAACAATACTAAAGATAAGGGCTGAGCTAAGTTATGCATCCTTTTTAGTGCTTATCAGAAGTTTGATGGAGCTTTGAAACCTCCATCGGCTCCCAACAAGGTTCTCAAAACCTTGTCAGAGCCTAACAACCATTTCACAACATTGATGTGCCATAGATAGAGAAATTTTTATTATATGTTGTTTATCCCAAGTGCTCTGGCAGACATGCATACAAAATGTGGAAACATTGACCAGACACGTAAACTATTTGGCAAAATGCTTCGAATGGATGTCATCTCATGGAATGTAATGATTGTTGAATCTACACAAAATGGATTTGTTGAACAGACATTAGAAACTTTCCAGCAAACCCAATCTGCAGGTGTAAAGCCAAATTCTACAACTCTCATTAGCATCTTCTCTGACTGTGCCATAATGGGAGCTTTTAAATAGCATATAAGCATACATCTAAGCATAATAGCAATGAAATTCTTTTTCCAGATATTATAGTTGGGAATGCTCTGGTTAACATGTATGTGACATGTGGATGCAAGGACAACGCACATGAATTGTTTGACAGAATTTCTCAAAAGAGAGGTTATATCACAGAATGCATGTACAGGAAACCATACTTATTGAAGCAGTGCTACTGTTGTCCATCACTGTGTTCTCTAAGAACACCTCAACAAGATGCAAAATTTTCAACTCAACCAACAAGCTGAATCTCGAACTGTGAGTGAAGGGGATATTGCAAAACTTTAAGGGAAAGAGGAAGTATTGAATGGTTCAATTTGCTCACTAAAAGCAGATATGACCGAACAAGCTAGTGAGCAGGAACTTCAACAGTGTAGTGAGAAATCAATATGTGGACAACTTTTTAGAGTTTGTTCTATTGAAGAAAAGGATGGTGATCATCTTATAGAATGTAGTAACACTAAATGTATTTCCAGATTTTATCACTTTAGTTGTTTAATACCAAAGTTGGATAGCATTCCTCCACCAGGATGGTACTATCTTTCTTGCCTTTGTAGAATCTACTTTGTCGATGAGAATGATGGTTTCACAAATTTCACAACCCTTTGTGATGATTATGATGAAGGCTACCATATTTACTATTTGAGCCCTCCTCTAAATGAAATAACAAAAGGAAAATGGTTCTGTTCATCTTGTATGAGAAAAATGCAGATGTTTCCTTCTTAATGAATGTGTTTACCTTGAGTAACTTGGATGATAGAATAGGTTGTTATCTGATCTGTGTGTCATGAAACACTATGCGGATGCATTTTTCTTATGTGAAACTGCATTTTATTTATAAAACCCCAGTTGCACTACTTTTCCCATTTCAGTTTTTGTTTATTTGCCTTTCCTATTTTCTGGTCAAAAGCATACCCATAAAAAATCCCAAATGTTATCATATGAGGTAGCTACACCTCTCAACCAGAGAGGAAGATCACTAATCCAATAAGAACCTCTCCAACTATTTGAACATTTGTCACTGCCCATTGGGCGAGTCTAAACTGTTTGCAGCGAAATATCACAGCAACAAAGGATAATGGGACTGAAGATGAAGTCTAGTACAGTAAGTCTAGAGTGAGCGCCTATTGCACCTCTAAACAAAACAAAAATAAAAATATGTACTGTACAAAAGGCTAAGCAATCAAAGTCAATTTCAAAATCCAAGATAGGGGTAAAAAGGAAGAGATCCCACTAATTGATCAAGGCAGTTCCCTAATTGTGCTGCTTTTGACAAATGTAGACAAGAAGGTAAAGCAGGTCCATCTCAACTGCTTTAAGATGTTCCCAAAATTAGCAAAAGTATGATAAGTCCTAAGGCAGGGGACACTGCAGATTTGGACCTGGATGGATTTGTAATGGATCACTCTGGCAAAACCAATTGCAGAATCTCTATCTTTTAGTTTGAAATGGCCTTCCACAAAGTTGCTAAAAATTTAATGCTGGTGACAATCATAAGGTGCTTGATGAAATTGAGGACAACCAAATCAATGTGTTAAATGCTAACAGCCATGTGACTCACATGCAATCTTGCTTCAAGGCAACATCGATCAACCAGTCTAGTGAAGCGAATATTCTAATTGCAAAATCAGATGAAAATGCCGTGCTGCCTTATTCAACTCCTTCAAGCAGTAGTTGATATAGATTCAAACGGCAACGCAGAGGACTACAAACTGACTTTCAAAAACTTAATGTGTTTCGAAAACAATGAACTGAAGAAAAAGTATGAACCCAATAAACAAATATGATACTGCAATGTATTAAAGATTTATTAACATGAGTAATTGAGAAAAAGGTAGCAATCTCCTATGAGAGATGTGAAGCCACAACAGTCTAATTTTTACACTTGATATAAGCAGGAAATGAAAAGTTATAAAATAGAAAATGAAAAAAGTAACCGATAATTTAAAGAGCTGTGTGACAGCTGTTCCACATGAAATGAAAATGATCCAACACAATGTGGAATTCATCAAAACCCAATATTTCAGTTTCTAAAATTTTCAATATTTTTGATAAAGTTTGCATTTTGAATTTTTAAGGCGCTTCAGAAAGTCTCTCAAAAAATCTAACATCCTGAAATGATGAGGAATTACTTACAGAAAACTCTGAACTTTCTGATGAATCCTAGTAATGTGATTGTGTCATATGGGAAGATGCCCTGAACTTCTGGCTGGATCAGTTATCCCCTGTAGAAAGCAAAAGGCCCAATTGCTTCTAGTTTTACTTTCTGTCATCTGATAAACATAAGAGCTCAGCACTGGACTAGGTGATTCTCTTCCACTTAAGTGAGTAATCCATTCAAATTCAGGATTACCGATTGTGAAGTTTTCTGAGTACAAATGCCAACAAGCCAATATGCAGAACTGTTATGGTTGCACTTCCTACATAATTCACATGGATTAAGATTCTAGCACTGACTAGATTTTGAATTCCTTGACCAATTGTATCTCAATTTCTCTAACAGCGTGAAAGTGATTCCTTCTGTAGTGTTTTTCAAAACTACAAAATGAATTTGACAGAAAATCAAAGTTCTCGAAAAATGTATCTTAGTTTCTTTACCATGCTCTCATATGGGTCTGCCTATGCAGTTTTTGTTCAAAGCCCACTTTATGTGCTGTTCTTCTTATTCTATGTATAGACCAATCAACATTTCTTACTTAGCAGCTAATCCTTTATGAAATTTTTGCCTAGCTAGGTTGCATCTTTTCTTTTTCCAATACAATCTTTTGACAACAAAGTTCCCAAACTAAAAATCATCCTTTCGAATTTATACAATTAACAATTTTCTCTACAACAAGACTAAGGTTGTTCTGCAATGTTAATTCTGATCCATAACAAGACTAGGAGCGACCAGTGCTCATTTTGATGTGCTGAATGTAGATTTACATTTTGGTATTAATCAAATGGCACAAACCTCGTAACATGGATCAACAATATTTGTTGGATGTGAAAACTCTAGTAGTATGTAGAGATGATCACCCAAAGTGATGACACTACAGGTCCTAGATTGATAGGCGCTGTCATTCCCACATATGAAGTTGACTGCACAGTTCATCTCAAACTTCCAAGGGAACCAACCTGCAGAATATTTCATCCTAAAACAACTTGATTGCATATTGGCAACAGAAGTATTGGTTGACACATGTTCCTTTAACTTATTCAACCAAATGTAGATTGATATCAATACCACAGGTTTCAAACGAACTCACTCCACAAGCATAAAAAACACCAAAAGAATAAAATGATACCAATAAAATGTGAATCTCAAATGAAGTGATTGACTCAAAGGTGGGAGGCATTGATTCTATCCTCTCAACAAGTTACGTAAGGTTAGGCTAACCCATTGAGGTTCTAATCCCAATAAATATAAGTGCAAGTTACACACATTTACACAAGCAAGCTACAAATAACCCAATAGTATACCAAAAGAAGCCATGACCCAAAGGGATCCCCCAATAGGATAGATTTTAGACCACATACCCCACTTAAAACAACTTGGAGAGCCAGAGGAAGGTGGCATTAACAAGCTGAACCTTCTGAAAAGCATGGAAGCTTTAACAATAAATGGTTGTAAGGTGCCATTGGTGTGTTCAACCTCTTGACAATGTGCTTCTAGATAAGACTCTTTCAAATATAACTATTGACAATGAAGTGTAAAGTCCTCTCTTCACCAAAAACAATGAGCGGAAGAGGCATCCCACTATCAAGAAAGATTGTGTCTTGGTAGAGAGGATACCATAGGATCTGAATTGATTCAAACTGCCATTCCCATGTGAAGGTTGACCTAGCCAAACATCATAGGCATCCAAGGGCACCACATCGCAGAGCAATTCATTTTGAAAATCAAAGTTCTCGAAAAATGTATCTATGTTAGAGCCTACACTTTGACCAACAACACTCATCTAGCACAACATTATTCATTCAAGTCCCACTTGCTCTTGTGTCTGTTGCACCACTTGCTAGTATCTTGTCTGAGGTGTATACATCAAAAATGGCTGCTACCAAATTATAGTATGTTTGCCTTCCTAACATGACATCTCATAGGATTGGGGTAGATTGTGGCGACCCCAAGATCAAGTTCCTAGAGGTCCAAAAGATGTAGAGCCTCCAAGGGACCTTATTTGCCTAATATAACTTTCTTAAATACCCACAACAATTTTTTCATTCATCATCTTAGTAATTTTATCTTTGAACCCACCATTTACCCTTAAGGACCCACCAAGGAGCCAACTTTGGCAAATCCCAAGGCGACTCTATTTCAAGGCATTTATACTCAATGGAAACCAACACTGTGATCACATGCTAAATGCACTGACATTAACTTATTTTTAAAATAAGGGAAATGAGTAGGGCATAAAAAGAAAATGCATACCTTAAAAAAAAAGGTTATGAATCAATTCAATCATTCACTCTCACAATTCTCTCTTAGTGCATTCTATATCTATATCATGGCAATCATGCTCTCAAGGTCCCTCTTAATAACATTTGAAACAATATGTTCAAATTTCCAGAACAGCTTTCCCAGAAATGCAAATTGAAATTGACCTTTCAACCCACTTGTTGCCAGGAATATTCCTATCCTTCTACAAAATTGCCTTGGCAGTCTCATCCAAGACTTGGTCTCACTAGGCTACTAAGGAGGAGGTCAATGTACTAAATAACTTGTTTAGAAATAAACTTATTTGTGTGATTTGTATTGTGTATTTGCATTTGCCTCAACTCTATTGCAGGTTATAAAGTCGTCAGGGGCAAGACAGGCTGCCAAAAATACATTGATAATATACCAGAAAGCATACATAACTCTCTCTTTTACCCTGAACCTTGTTTACACTAATTTTTTTATCATTTATTGCAAGGATAGGATTATGAATGTAGCCAAAATTGTATTGTCCTATCTTTTCATTGTTGATAAGATAGCGTTCATCCTAGACTTCTCAAACTTGAATCCATTCTTGTCAGCAGTAATCTTTTTATTTCCTTCCTTCACATTTAAACTTCTTGACTTGACCATATATGATTAGACTTCTCACACTCCTAACAATAGTTGCAGAAACCACAGTAACTTGTGACTTGGCCCTAAGTACAATTTTGTTGTTTGAGAAAAGCATAGCTTTTGTAGAAAATCAATCAAACAATCTTTGACCCAGGAAATTGCAAATAAATTGTGCTTATAAGGTGACAGTTTTTTCATTATTTTCACAATTCTTTTACAGTTTCTTCAGTATATGTTGCGATTTTCTGTTTTTTGTCAAAAATTAGGGTTCTAATTTTTTTGAATTTCTGCAGCAATTTTTTCTGATTTTTTTTCCTAACCCATTTTTTCCTAATTAATTGAAAAAATTGTGTCTTTTGGTTTGCTGATTTATCCCAGAGAAAGATTTTTGCTACTACGGGACTCCAAACCTTCAAGAATTCTCTTTTTTCTGGGATGAAGACCTCAAGCCACTGTGATATTTGACAGCATCGTTTCTTATTGTCACATACCAGCTTTGTCAGCAAGGCGTGGAATGCACTGTGTATTATTTTGCACTATTTGTTCTATTAGTAGCACAATTGTTACAAATATTTTGTATTGGTCACCATAGTTCTTCATAGAGTGATACTTCTCTATAATGGCCTCTACAAACTTTGTACATGCTTTGATTGGAACCTCAATCTTGTCAAGTAAGATTTCATCATTGTCTTCATCCTAATCTTGTTTGTTTTAAAGAAAATATTATTCCCACCAATTTTTATATGGAATACAACTTTTAAAAGTGTAATGTTACATTTTCATTATCAAAAAATTATTATGTGATTCCAGTTGGTCAAGTCATTTGTCTAGTTCATCTACATCAATTTTGCCTTCAAAAAGAAAGATGCAGAAATTCATTTGCATCAGTGAAGGATCTCCTCAAGGAAGAGGCTGATGTGAGAGGTTCCATCATCTGCCTCCTTTGCTTCTCAAATGCTTTGTTGAGCAACAGATTATAAGGATGTCAAGTTCCCTCTCTTTCTGCCATTTGAAGACCATTTGAACCGAAACAGAAGATTCTACTGTGGGGTTTGTGTGTCTCAAGACTGTATATACTATAGAACAAATATATCCTATTGAACAAATGGCTCTAATGCCACTAATGCACATTTAATAGACAATATGTTGAATAACACATTAATTTGCAGAGACTGAATGTGTTATGAATGCAATGAACCAATGCAAAGAATGAAAATACGATAAACATATGAATGTGCAGTGTAAATGAATGATACATTGAAAATGAGAGTAATTCATGAAATGCAGCAACCTCTTAAGTAGATATGAGAAGTCACAACATTCTACTTTTTAGATTGGATTAGAGTTCCTTTACAGCTACTTTTATCAGAAAATATAACTTCAAAATATTCATTCACCCGAGAATCTGAAAAGGCCACATGAGTGTGTCTGTAAAAGTAAAAAGTAAAAAGACTTACTGTCAAGTGGAAGTCACTAAAACCTGATATTACAATTCCAAAAAGTTCAGAATTTTTTATAAATATATTGTTTTGCATTTTTTGGACCATTCAGAGCTTTTTTCCAAAAAATTAACATCCCAAATATAATAGGAATGACTAAGAGAAATCCCAAGCTTTCTGACACAACAAACATCTTAAATTCCAAGCATTGGTGAAGAAACTCTGAAAGGTGACTGTCTTGAGGCCCTGAACTACAGGTTGGATTAATAATGCTTTGATAGGCTATTTTCATACAATATCCCATTTTGATTGCAAAGTGGAAAATGAACTAAAAATCTTTGAATATGTTGAGGCAAGGTAGTGAAACACCACCTCTCCCTGACCAAAACCTCAAGATACCCTACAACATCCACCCCAATGGAAACACCACTACTAAGGAGACTTATTCATTACCTGAAATTGCTAAATGGATGAGAAACATGAAGGAGAAATCCTTCACTAATTTCTAATTTCACGTGGACTTAGTCAAAAAAGTCAATCAAGTTGGGAAGGAGAAAGTGATACACTCCTCTCCAAACTTTTCTATGGATTTTCTCAGATGTCAGAGAATGGTCGGTTCAAACAGTTAGGTCACTCTTTGTTACTATCTGATAAATCTTGATTAGACTTTTGAAGATTTGTAAGAACGCTTCAAATAGAATAAGCTTCTAAGAAACCAATAGATAGTAGAGTAAATGATGTGCAATGGTTTTTGCCATCCATTTGTTTCTCTCCTCCCTACTAATTATCAGTATATTAATATGGATGTTTAATCTTTATGTGAATAGGTGGCCATCTGGTTATATGAATGTTCTCTATTTTACAGATAATTTTCTCTCCTTTTTCTGTAAAATGTCAGCTCTTCCTTGCAAAGATCTGTGCTTATGGGATTTGGATCTTCTGTTTCAGATATTAGTCTATTACATTTTTTTTCACAAATACCCTACGAAATTTATAGTTGATAGGTTACAACAACCTGCCTACAATAACTAGAGACCTTAAAGCAGCAGCCCAATCTTTGAAATTATGAGAAAACGATGCTGATTGCTACTGGGGAATGTATTTTGCAGACCTTTGATTACCTGCAAAAAAATGAGTTAATAAATCAATACTTCCTATCTCAGTTATTTATTCTAGTAGTTCTTTTTTTAATAGATTCTCTGAACTCTACAGCTCATAGATGTCAGCCTAGGATGGGTAGCTACCTTAAACAGTCACCTCAAACTTTGACATTATGAAAAGATAATTCTGTCTGCTACGGAGATAACAGAAGATGTAAAATGTCAACTTTGGATGATGTTGTTGCTTCTTCTTTGTTTTATAAAATAATATTATTTTTCACTTGTAGCTAAAAAGCAATATCTCTTGTGGCCCCTATATGGCTAGCAAAGAATAGATCAAAATATACTGATCAAGAGAGAATGGACCTATCCCTCTCATTCATATTTCAAATTACTTGCAGATGGGGCTTCTAAGAGTAATATGGGAAAAGTGGAAGCAGCCAGAATCATCAGAAACAACAAGGAAAACATATACATCTTGTTTGAAACAAATCATGGAAGAACTACCAACAATGTGGTAGAAACTGAGATATTCAATCTAGATTCAAACTGGCCAAGGGATATTTCATCTCGAACACCATTGTTGAGTCTGACTCTGAATTCTATAAATCTTATAATTAAGGCTCTCTAACATGTACAACCGCTGCACAAATTAAGCTCCTAGATTATTGAATTCCAGAAGTATTTACAATGTCTAATTATTTCAATTACATAATTTTTCATATAAATACTTCCCGGTTGACCATAGACATATCAAGGGCTGTCATAGTGTCTACAAAGTTGCAAATAATCTACATCTTGACACAAAGGATGTAGGAGAAGACTTTGAAGCCACAAACTTTGAACAAATAAAATCCAATGATACTGAGATCCTAAGTGCCATGTCATCATGTGCCCCATTCTCTGAATATAAGCATCCTGGTAAGACTAGGGACCCAAACTGGAGTAACATAGTTTTCAAAAAATACAAAAGAAAGCCTTGAGTCTCTACCATAAAAGACATGTAAAGACCTTAAGACAGAAATCATTTTTTGAGTGTTAAAGTTGCTATTGATGCTATACAGTGTATACACAAATAAATTCCTACGATCATGAGGAGATCAAAACAAAAACAGGAGAACTTTTTAGTGAGAAGACATTAGGTTATTTAAAATACCCTTCTACAGCCAGAAGAGGAAAATCACATGGTGTAATGCTAATTTCACAGACATGCTGAAATTTAAAAACCTGATTAATCCAAACTACCTGGATTGCAGCTGACATGTTCAATTCCTTGTCTTCAAGTCTATACTCGTGCATCACCCAGTTTGTCCGTTCTCCTTGAGGAGCCCGTCCAGTGTGAAATACTAGAGTCTTTTTCATTCCAACCCTTCGAGAAACTGAACATATAGGGCGATCTTTTCCAGTGGTTTTCCAGTAACCAGCTTCTGTTGTCCGATTTTTCCTGGATCCATTAGGATACTTTTTATCCCTGGGACTGAAAAAGTACCATTGCAAATCTCTACTTCGTAGGCAAGATTTGCCTGCATCAACATTGTATGAGAAAAAAAATTAAGCATTTAAGCATTCATCGCATGGTGCTTTAATTCAATTGCTTTCAATGAGAAGAAAAATTCCTACCCCATACTCATCATCTAACTGTAACTGTATTTAATTATGATGCTTCTGGATTTGATTGTATGCAAGACTTTTTTATCAAATCTTGCACACAATCAAATCCAGAAGCATCATAATTACATTCAAGATGGATTGTGGAAATCTCATATCACTCATGTAACTGTATTTTCAAGCTTAATCAAGTAATTATCAAAAGCATAATACTTAACGAGAAAATCTTTTAGAAAAGCATATGTAGAAGATTTTTTTTCTTTTAAATCTTTAATGGACTATGAAATCATTCTGTTCTTAAAGCAAAGTACTTATTGACTAAGCTTTCTCACATGGATATTTATATGTATATTTACATCTTAGCATTTAGGGTTTAACCACTTTTGATTTACTCCGATGCATCTCATTTGTAACTGAATGTACTTTCCAGTCCCATTGACCTACTTTGGTTATGGTGGACAATAATCTAGTTCATTTCATTTCTTTCTTTCTGATGTAAAAATTCAGAGTCAGCTAAGAAAGATTAATGGCTCACCTGGTAAATCCCAAGGCTCATACTTGTATAAATCAATCTCTGTAATGGCATCGACTCTAGGTAGCCGGCCACTCACTTTTCTCTTCAAATAGTAATTGACAAGCTCTTCATCAGTGGGATGGAAACGAAACCCAGGCAGTGAATAAACTTGATCCATTCAAGTAAATTCTTCAAATTGAAATTTAAATTCTTTACAATTGAAACTTAAATTCTTCAGAATTGAAATTATTAAGGAACTTCGAAGTCAGTATGTTTAGTCTTTGAATGAAGTAATAAACTGCGAGTAGCATAAAAGCTCTGTAGAAAATTTAGAGATAACTAAGCAAATTGAGCTGTGTAAGAACACACAAGAACACTAGGACACTCTTAAGGCTGTCAAGTCCAGAGCTTCTTAGGTCCTGGTAAATGCACTACTCCAATCTTTCCAACACAAAAGAATCCAGAAACAGCCCTGCTTGATACCACCAGTGATGCTTTTGTCATTCCCTCCATAATTGCTCCTTGTGAAGGAAACTTCTCGAAATTCCTGCCATTATTCATAATCTAGTTTGTGAAAACATAAATCAAGAAAAGAAAAAAAATTCTCCTATGACAATAATATATGCAATCATCACCTTACAGATAAAATCTTAAATCATAAATATAAAAATCAAAACTTGGAGAGTTTACATTCAAAACAAGCATATATAAAAACATATAATCATAACAGACCTCAATAGGTCCTACAGCGCATTTTGATTTATTAGTCATATCTCTCTCATATAACCCCCAACAGAATTCCCAGAATTTATCCAACAATTCTATAATTCATATAAAAACATTTAAGACAATTGACCTGCAACAAGTCACTGTAAAATCCTTAAGAACTAATACCCATAATAAATTTTACATAATTTCTACAAATTCAATTAAACCCATAAAAGGTTTAAATCCACATAAATCTATCACAGTAAACTTCTTACAACAAGACAATATAGGGAGTACCAAGTGTTATAAAACGATAAACAGAAATATTTAGAATGATATTAAAAAAAAACATTAAAAACAACTCTTCCATATTAGATATTTAATAAAATTCCATCTTGGCTGAGTTTCTTGGCCAGATCCCAGCGTGAGTCCAAAATCAGCTTGCGGAGTACTCTCCACCTCAGGATCTTATTGCATAAACCTATCACAGAAAACTCCTGGTAATCCATGCTGGCTATAAATTCTGCAAATTCCATTAATACCATAAACCCAGGGAAGATGCAACCGCATTCAGCTATTGCATGAAAGCATCACTATAACTCCACATAAACCATACTAGCTATAATGTCCACAAATTCCACTAAACCCATGAAAGAGGTCACAGAAAACTCCTGGTAATCCCTGCTGACTATAAATTCTGCAAATTTCATTAATACCATAAACCCAGGAAAGATGCAACCGCATTCAGCTATTGCATGAAAGCATCACTATAACTCTATATAAACCATACTAACTATAATGTCCAAAAATTCCACTAAACCCATGAAAGAGGGAGCATAGCACAGAAATCTTATAAATTGGGCCTTGTTCACAAACACTATAATCTCATTTCAACCTGAGACCAGGCAAAGTCTAACAAAGAAAACCAAATATAAAATCAACAGCAATTTCCTCGCCACATTCTTAGCTCAAGCGCTTAAACAACAAAATCTTACTGTAGACAGAAAGCAGTACCTTTGAGCTCTGAAAAGCTTTTGGGGGCGATCCCCTGCGGCGGTAGCGAGCTTTTGCTTGCTCTCTGCTTTTTGTATTTGCCGTGCGCACAAAGCTTCCTATGCACTCTTCCGCGTTCATTTTTCAATGAACGTAGAAAAGCATTATTTCATAAGATTTTGGAGCCATGGCCCGCGGCCCCGCCTCTTAAACCTCCGATACCCGGGTTATCTCACGGAAACATGTCACTAGGAGAAAAGTAGTAGAGAAAGTGGAGATGGTATGGTTTGGAAAATAATTGGGTTAAACAAAGTTAGGAGTTGATAGAACAAAAATATGTTCTTGAGGTTTAGATTTTTTTGGGGGAGGATTTTTTTTAGTTGGGGGGTGGGGAGGATTTGAATTTTTAGTTATTATTTGAGAGTATGATTTAGGTCTTATTCTTTCTGATAGAGGTCTTGCATTCAGAAAAACTTGATTCATGGTGGGTTCTTTCAGAATCATTCGAACTTCACCAACAAATCAAAGGTTCATTGACTTAGGTTTAGATTTTAAAACCATAATTTCATGTGATTGTTTATCTAATTTTGTTTAGCAGTGACTGTTCAATTTTTATGGAACCTCTCATGGAGTTCCTGTTTCGTGACTTCCTTTTATTTCTTATTTTGTTTGGCAGCTACTATTCAATTTTAATGGAATCTCTAATGGAGTTACTAGTTTCGTAACTTCCTTTTATTTCTTATTTTGTTTGGGAGCTACTGTTTAATTTTTAGAGAATCTCACTTTTATGGAATCTCTAGTGAAGTTACTGGGTTCATCCTTGTTTGGGAGCTACTGTTCAATTATTACAGAATCTCTCGTGGAGTTATTGATCTCGGGACTTTTTTTTTCTAATTGTATTTAGTCACTGTTCAATTTTTACAAAATCTCTCATGGAGTTATTGATCTCATGACTTCTTTTTTCTTATTGTATTTGGTCATTGTTCAATATTTACAAAATCTCTAGTGGAGTTACTAGTTTCGTGACTTCCTTTTATTTCCTATTTTGTTTCACAGGTACTATTCAATTTTTATGGAATCTCTAGTGGAGTTACTGGTTTTGTAACTTCCTTGTTTGGGAGCTATTGTTCAATTTTTACAGAATCTCATTTTTATGGAATCTCTAGTGGAGTTACTCATTTCGTAACTTCCTTGTTCGGATCTCATGACTTCTTTTTTCTTATTGTATTTAGTTACTGTTCAATTTTTATGAAATCTATCATGGATGGTCTCATGACTTCTTTCTTTTTTTGTTTTTTAACACATTATTTTTAAATTGTAATTTTGTTATTGTATAATTTATTTTGTTATTGAAAAATATATATATATAGAAAATAAAATATATGAATAGTATAATTTTAGTCACCCACCTTTTTTCATGGCATAATTTAATCAAAGATTTTAAATTATATTTAATACTAATTCATGGCATAATTTCAATCAAAGATTTTAAATTATATTTAATACTAAACTTAAATTTTGTATAAGATTATTGGTGCCCCTCAAATTTAAGCTAAAACTTATTACATCCTAAAATTTTGCTCTATGTCATTTATTTATAATTTTTTAAATTATTGTGATATTTTTTCAGATTTAGTTTTACTTGTGGATAAAGATCACTAACCTTTTGAATTTTAGAGTCTCAAGCTTTAAGCTTGCCCACTATTATAAAATCCATGAGACCACTTGTTTGTGAAAATTCCAAAAAAACTTAAATATTTTAAGAAATCCCCCTCCATCAAACAATGGATTTATTTTTATATAAAATTTTATTTTTATTTTTTTTAATAATTGAAAAAAAAATTATATTTGACAATTTAATTGAAAGAAATTTCTTATAATAATTAAAAAATAGATAATATCTATATGATAAGATTTCAATCATTTATTTCAAAGTTGAGATTATAGTATAAAAATTATATCTTAAAAAAACAACTTTCTCACTCTTTTTATTAATTATGTTTAGATTGTAAGGTAATGTGCAATATGTATTTTGGAAATTTATGTAAAGATTATTCTGTAAATTTAATTAAATAGTTTAATCATGTAAAAAATATAAATTATATAAGATTTTATGTTATGATTTCTTGATTTTAATTATTTTTCTTTATTTTTTATATTAAATCAATATAAACTACAAATATTAAAAAATATAGCAATAAGAAATCTAAAAATATATTCAAAATTTAAAAGAATATATATTTGTTTTCATAAGAATTATGTATTATAATTTTATGAACATATTTTTCTCTTTATTTGTATATTAATGGGAGCACACAAACTCATTTAATTAAGACATAATATATTTAATTGAAAAGGGAACAAGTCCACTTAATACTTAAGTGGGAAGAGTTTACTTTAAGTATTTTAATATCAATCTCATTAAGTGATTTCATAAAGATAATCTATAAGAAATAATAATTAAATTCAAGAAGTTTTTCAAACATAATATTGTAATAGTTGTATTGATATAAAGTTAGATAAATCAAAATTAAATGTTTAAATTATAATATTATAAATTTATTCAACACATTTATTTTTTTGTTTGAGTCAAGAGGGAATAAAGTCAATAAACACTTGTATATACAACTTGTTTAAGGTGGATGAGCATCTAACTTGGGTTTCCTTAAAAAGATGTATAAGTGTAGACACTAAAAATTGTTCTAGGCATGAACACACTATTTTTCTTTGTCAAATCTCCATATTCCCTTATAATTAAATAATTTTAATTATTTAATTATTGTTTAAGGCCATATTTCCTCTATTAATTAAATAATTGTAATTATTTAATTAATTCATTTTTCCTTTTATTTCCTATTAATTAAATAAATTGTATTTACTTAATTCTTATCATCTTTCTATTATAATTAAATAATTGTTTCAATTATTTAATTATTCATTATCCTCTTCTTCCATAAATTAAATG